>JAWNMW010000285.1:0-25991 GCA_035043565.1 Drosophila robusta
ATGATCGCCCACAAAAAGGGTCAGGGGACCTACATATTAATTAGGGTCACGTACCTGGGGACCTACATATTAATTAGGGTCACGTACCTACACGTAGGGTCATAAATCACTAATTATTCACCCCAGGGTAATAAAAGTGACAGGTACTTCCTGTCACAGAACATACAGTTCCCTATTACTGAACGAATTTGTAATTATATTTCAAATTCGAATGAAGTCTGTAAATCGTCGTCTAAACCGTCCGTTTTCTTTTGGGTCTAAATAACCCAACACTAATCAAAAGAATTCCATATCTTTCTTTCCAACAATTTTTTTTTTCAATTTTCTAATATGAATAAAAATTCATATTAATGCCCACATGATCTCGATAAATATGTTTCATATTTAGGTTACCTTGTCTTAACATTATAATCAGATTTGCATTATCACGCACAAGGTGCTTCGGAATACATGAATATGTTTGATGTTGCTATGTCGCCCAATAAAAAAAGTACGCACGTAAATTAAAATTACCTCTACCAGTGTAGAAAAGATGAAACGCCAAACCCAGTGATTTAGAGTACTACGAAATAAAAATTTTATTTCCTAGTAAATGACAGAATTAACATATCTTCAAGAATGATATGCATACGTACTCTTCGTTTACCTATTCACTTTCGATTGAATTATCTATATGTACTTTTCATTAATTTTGTTTTGAGTGTTACCGTACATGTTCTAACTAAGAAATCCGAATATCTCAAAGTAATCGTTCTTAGGAAAAAATGATCGATATTCTCATTCAAAGCTATTCGTAACTTAATATGACCTGCGGACTCGCCGCAACATCCCCGCCTCCGTGAATCTAGAGCGCGTTATATTCACCTAAGTGTTTCCCGTGGCTATGATACCATGTTCAGTCGGCGTTCACCTCCGCCACCACGCAGCAGCAACGGTATGAGTCGCTATGGCTCACCGACACCGCATGGCTATGAAGACTTCAGCCGTGACTCTTTTGATGAGCGTATGAGTTCGTCGCGCGGCATGCGTGGTCCCTCGCCGCCAGGACGCCGCTATGCGCCCTACTGAGATGAGTTTTATTATCACGGCAGCAGCTGAGTGACAGCAGCAGCTGATTCGGGTGGTGCATTTGGAACAAGTGCACCGCAATTGCTACCCATTTACAACTATAACGCTTTTAGCGGTGGAGAATTTTGGCTTCTATACTGGTCGCCAGCGCCTCATCATTATCATAAACTGCAGCAGTTGCCTGTTATACAAATGTGGCTGCCGCCGCCTTGGTAGTCCAGTACGCGTACTCATACCGAGCAATATCTTACAAAACAAAACAAAAATAATCATATGGAGTCCATCTAGGCATTATCCCTATCATACTAATCATAATTATGTAGCATTGTCTGACTGATAATGACGACAACAATGTAATGTGGCACATATAACTACAGACTGTCTACATTATATACGCTGCATCATTATTTTATCAAAGAAGTTCATTCTTAAGCTTAAACTACAAACTTTGAATTTGAGCGATTAGACTATTAGAAAATCTAAACGTGCCAATATACAGGCTGGGCGGCGATATAGTCCGTGGGCAATTTTCACAATTGCCATGCGCACTTGCCCATCCCTTCCAGATGTTACGTCTATTATCCTTTCTTTCTTCCAGAGAGATCGATGTACTGCCGTCACAAATGAGAACTAGTTCTCGCTCCTTTAGCGGTTTGTGGGGGCGGTACCACTTTATTCTTCTGCACAAGTCCGGTATGTACTCGTTAATCTACATGCGCCAAAATGTGTGCGCAAGCTGTTGTACCATACGCTAGTCCTGACTCGTTGGTTGAAATAATTCTCCTAGCGGAAGTGGTGTTTGGCTACAAGAAGTACATAAAAGAAAGTGATTATCGGGTCACCTGTCGGGCTATCTAAGGCTATGTGCGTGATGCGTGGTCGAGCATTTACAATGTTCTCCGCGCCGTAAATAAGACCGTAAAGAATATCCAGGATGCGCCAACTAAATTGGTGCCGTTATCCGAGCGTATTCTTTTCGGCCTTCCTCGTCGTGCCATGAAATTTCCTATCACTCGAATACAGGTGTCTGCCCATAAATCTCCAACTATTTCCAAGTGAATAGCCCGTATGGTCAGGCATGTGAAGATGTACATCCAATGCTTCTCGGCACTTCTTCGCCTAACCACCAAAAACGGACCCATATTATCCATTCCCACATATGTGAACGGTCGCACGTACGCCGAGACTCTATCTTCCGGCACTTGGCTCATTAATGGTTGTGACGGGCGGGCTCTTTCTATTTTTCTCTTTACGGCAGTGTGGAATGTAATATCCACGCCCTATCTCTGGTGATGGTGTTTCCGTTCTGGTGTTTTCATTCCATGTGGTAATGCTGCACGATTAATCTTGTGACATGGTTTTTCTATGGCATTGAAATTGGCTATTTAGTACTGCCACTTATGTCGCTCGCATTGGCTTAACGACCGTTCATCCGTATAAGCCCATTTTGATCCAGTCTTGGCGACAATTTCCTTAGTTTGCTATGTCCTCTGATTGGTTCACCATTTGCTAACGCATTTTGTTCGTCGCCGTACTTCATACGTTTTACTATTTTACACAAGACCATCTCTGCTTGTTCTATTTCAGAGACTTTCAGGAACTTCATGTGTTTTCCATGGCGGCGCTATCGTATCATCCATGCACCCCAATCAACCTCTTAAATGAGGAAACCCTCTGAAATAGGTTTTCGGTATCTTCTGTAATTGAAAACGAAAGTTTCGGACCAGCTCCAACCTCGTTTGCGGACTGCTCTCATTCATTGACCACCACTCTTCATGATCCAAAAGTAGCTGTGGGCCTGATAACCAAAGCGAAGGTCGGCGTGTTTGGGCTTTAGTTTAAAAATGTGCAGCGTTATCCTTTCCTGGTATCCAACGCCAGTCGTCAACTCCAGAACCTTCTTGTATCTCGTTAATTCGATGTGATACATATGGCTTGTAACGTCGATGATCCAACATGATCCGTGCCAAAAGCGTTTTAATGTCAGATAACATGCAGATGCGCTTCGGATGTACGTTATGACCTTCTAGTATGAACGTTCGATGCCATCACCGCAGCTTGCAACTCAAGTCTCGGTACTGTAGATAGCTTCAATGGCGCGACCTCGGTTTTACCCATAATAAGTGTTGTCATCCACAGTCCTCTTGTCTTTATTCGCCAGTATCCAACTGCAGCATAGGCCATCTCAATCGCGTCTGAAAACATGTGTAGCTTTATGGTTTCATCGCAAAATTCAGTTCCATTACATCTAGGAGTTTGTATATTGCCAACGTAATTTAAACGCCTAAGCCAGTGTCTCCATGCTTCAGCATCCTCATCGCTTATGCCAAATATATTGAAATCTTAATGTCTGCTCCGCTGCAACCCCAAAAGGTTCGAATACAGACATGACTACTCGCAATACCTCCTTTTCCTTGGCACGTTGTTACCATAGAACAACAACATGTCTATCTTCAAAATTATAGTTGAAATCCACACTCTTCTTTCGGTGCTCGGTGTTCTGAAAATGCGATGTTTTGTCTCTATCCAGACATAAAACTTGACTAGTGCCACCTTCAGTAAACAGTTCATTAAATTGTTCGGAATTTGACACAAATGTTCTCAGCAGGAAAACGCCTCTAAGATGTATTTCGATGATTTTATGTGTAATCCTTATGATCATCGCTTGATCATCTTCATAATGATTACTTATTTGAATTTATAATTTATTACTGAAGCTGGGGAGCCCTTTGTACCAATGGTCATTACGTGCATTTTAAATACCTTTATACCTTCACGGGACTCCGATGTCCAATCTTCTGTTCTAATTTTCACTTGGTGCAATATTTTTGCAGTCAGCACAGATTTCTATGCGCCCTTGGCGGAACCTCATCAGCACATGCGCTAGTAATTGGTATTCGTCGGAGCCAGACATCAGCATTGAGTTTAGTGACGTCCCGTCCACTTCTGCTGCTGCGTCACATACTATTCGTAATTTTCCAGGCTTGTTACGGTTTTGTGTTGCCAAAATGAGGGAATCTGTAGGGAAGATATCTCAATTTCGTCATTTGAAAGCTGCCTTTTCTTTAATATTCCATCATCATACAGTTATACTGCATCTGTTAATCTGCCTCACGTGTAAATTTCCTTCGAGACATAGCTATATCTTTCTTGCCGTATCCTTGCTGTTCGGGAGTGCCGCCTAATCGTACTTCCAGAGCAATCGCATCTGATAGCGGTCACCAGTACGTGTAGTAACTATTTGTAACTTCGTATGATTTGATGACTCACAGCAATACACATAACATCATTAAATATCATTATCGAATTCTTTTAGGCCTTATCTGGAATTATTACACTAACATTTTCAGAATACGTAAAATATCGTAACTATAAACACACTTTATTTGGCTCATGAGTTTCTTCAAAAATCCATATTTATGCTGTAATTACGACTCTGAATACAAATAAATATTTTCGAATTTTAGTGGTGCTCTCAATCAACTAATCATTACATTTGGTTTTCCACCATTAGAAAGCCCAACAAGAGCTCTAATTGAGTTGGGCAATAAGCTACTGTTCTTGATCGTTTGTTTTTATTTTATAAGTAGGAATTTCTCACCTCTATATTTGTTTTCAATTTTATTATTCGCATAAGGATTGTACCGAAAAGAAACTACGCATTTTATATCGACTGTTTTTCGCAGAATAAGCTTATGATCACTCAAAAAAAGCAAAAATGACTACACAGCAAACGGAATTTCCTATAGAAAATTAGGTAAACGCTATAAAGTTAGTGCCAATAGTGTCCAAAATATTATTTAGTTCGGGGAGATATTTCTTTAAAAGATTTACCGAAATCTGACAGGAAAAAAGTGCAAGGAATCAGAGTATTGAAAAAAGGTATTGCAAAAATAGTGTTAATCGACAAAAAAAATGTGTGTTCGAGATTTAGATAAAAATACAGGAACAAGGGTCTCTATGATACAAAGAGTTAAGCAACGGCATAATTTAAAGTCATACAAAAAAAAACTTCAAAACAAAGTCCACGGAAAGTAGAAGTAGGAAAAAAAGTCCGAAAGCTTTATGACCGTTTGCTCAATGATGCAGTATTATGTTGGACAATGACACATATGTTAAGTTGGACTCAAGCACTTTACCCGGTCCTCAGTTACTGAAAACGTGGAAGAGGTGAAAAAACCTGGATAAGGGCAAGCTTTCGGGTTAATGAAGCGGGTAAAACAAAAAAATTCGTTTAAAAATAAGGAATTGACTTTTTCAAATAAGTCTCTCTCAAATATATACATATAAAAAAAATGAATCGAAATAAAAAGCTTCAAGTTATAAGTAAAACAAAGTGTTTTCTCAGAAGTACCTCACTCATTAACAACTCTTTGAAGAATAATGACGTAATAAAATGGTAACGCACTTTTTTAAACCACTTAATAATAAAATTAACGTTTACCACGGAGGAGGTATCATAAATAAAATAATTAACTCCCTGCCAGTCGAATTACACATGTCAAGTTTTGTGGTCCAGTGATAAAACTCAAGGCACGTTTAGAACGCGGCGATTAGGGAATACATCAATTAAACGCGCTGCACAGAGCATAACATAGCATACTCACACTACAAATACAAAGACAAATCGTCATATAGCCGATATAGTTTTACCGGAAAGAGCGTAGGAGCGAGGTGAAGCGTCTTACAGCAGTGTAGGAGAAAACCCGCACCATATTTCGTGACTAACAGAATGAAAACGCTGACAAAAATTGGTATCGGAAATTGGACTCAATGAAAGGAAAATATATCAACACCATAACCATGTGGAAAAAGAAAAAATGTATGCACACAGTTAGAGCAGCTTCGAATGTATTAAAAAAGTAACAAGTAAGAACGTTGCAGTCGGACCTACTCGACTGTGTATACTCGTTCACAGTACATAGAAGTCATTATTATTATTTTCGGAAAAAATATAAAATTTTTAAATTTCGTGGGGACTGGGGTAGGTGTGTTCAACATTTTTTGGCTCGGCCTTAAGAGGAGGTCACCCAAAAATTGTATGCCAAATTTGGTAACTCTAGCTTTAAAATTTCGGGAGATGCCGCTTTTCGCGATTTCTGGGGGCGGAAGCTATGGAATTAAGCCATTCCAATTAATGTACCATTCGTTATGTTAAATGGTTAAATGTTAAGTTAAATGGCAGTGGGCCCGAATGCGTTGACCTACCACACCTTTTTTACAAATGTGGAAATTAATAGCCATTCGGAACATAGTTTCTTCTTCTAGACTCATTATCAATGGCTAAATTGTGAGAGATAAGAGGTGTCAATTATGTTCCTTATACGAATTCATCTAAGTCTGAATTAAAGGCGCATTTGATAAAATATATTTTCACTAACCTTAGCGTTTATTGGCCTAAGTACACATTCAAAATCTGCATATACCACGAAGGTGCATTTAAACTACGATTATAATTTTTAAAACTAAGACTTGTCCTTTCCGTTGTTGGCAAGGTCTAGACCACTTTCTCAGACTGCTGCTTGTGCTTCTCGTATAATTTTTGGTGGTGGGAATTATTGACACAGGTAGCGTAAAAGAGAAGATCCTTCGTGTGTCCGGTTATTTACTTGCATACCAGTCTCAAAAAATAAAATGAAGGAACTTTATTAGTATTTTGTTTATCGTTCATGTATATAAATATATTTCGAAAACATATCTTGAGAAATCCTTTATACATACGAAATGGGCTCGACCTCCAATAGGATAAGACTTAAATGTTTTTGATAATCCTCCTCCGTTAAATACAATGGTCCGCTTACTGCTCCAATTTCCTTATCGAACCCGAATACATTTACATTAATTGTAGGGTTTTGTTTCTCAAACAGTTTGATTTGTTTCAAAGCGAAAGGAAACTCCAAGTGCTCAAAATTAAGTGAGACGGCTAACTTACTTGAATATTAGAGGCTTGGACATCCTCGATACCATTGCTCGTGCATCTGTTTGCGTTGCCTTAACGATTTTTTAATGCAGATATTAACGCCTACTTAAAGCAAATCTCATTCATGTTCCTAGTGTTGACCAACGCTTTTTTAGCTTTAAGCGTTTCAGGCAAGTCGATGCAGCTGGATACTTTCTGTGGAGCGTATCTATTTGAATTTAACTCCAAACGAATAATTTTCGAAAGCTACCAGCCTTTTTCCCTCTCCATTTTTGCCATCCATTTTTGTCTTTAGCCGGGCAAAATGATCTGCATAAACATCCTTAATTGCCCGTGTTAACTCCTATTGACGTTTGATGGGACTTCACAGATCTGATTATTTTCTCGTCAACGTATTTTACATATTATGCAGTTATCTCAAAGTTTGCATTTACTTCGATATGTTGGTATTCAATTTTGTTGAGCAATGGGATTAACGCCTCTGATGCATCACTAATGAACTCTCCTGGAACCAGATGTTCTTCTTTATTGTTAGCGTATGAGTATGTGCACACGATGTTTTTGAAGCCACTTGAAATTAATTTCACATGCTCATTTTGTTTGGTGTGAAATCGCGGCACTAGTGGGAATTAGATTTTTCATACAGGCACCATTTTGATTTGAGGATATGCAAATTACAGGCGCTACAATAAACATCAGGCCTTGTTGTTGGTACGGTGCTATTATTTTTGGAGATGGGGTTGAAGATGGCAGGTCCAGTAGCGTGCTGGAGATGGGGTTGGAGGTGGAAGGTCCGGTGCTAAAGTTGAAGTTGGTACTTAAGATGGGGTTCGAGGTGAAAGGTCTGACGCTAAAGCTAAAGTGGTTGGAGGAGGAAGAGCCAGTAACATGCTATAGTTGCAACTATTGGTATAGTTGTAATTTTTGTATTCACTTTTTGCTATAGTAGCATAGCTCACGTTGTTATATTCATTGTTAAAGCTGTTATAGTTGTAGTTGTGTGTTTTAATTGTTGTAATCATTGCTAGCTATAGCAGCATCATTGTAGCCGTTGTAATTGTTGTAGTGGTGATAGCTACCGCTCGGTTTGGTTTTTAATACAAAAGGAATTTGGTTTTAACACAAAAGAATTTGGTTTGAGGGTTTTTTAGATTTTGATAGTTTCTTACGGCCTCGTTGGGTTGCTGAACGTTTCTGCCCAAAAAAACCAAACTTGTAGAGTAAGGTTACGGAACCAAACTAAGAGACCAAACATCGGATACGGTTTATCTTTGAGACCCAAAATGTAAAAACATCGATAAAACCCATTAAACAGCAGAAAAATCAAAGCTGTATCGGTGTGCGGGCGGTTTTTGCTGACACCACTGTTTGTCATTACCTTACGGTTTTATTTTAGAGTCCCTTCAGAAACTGACACATTCTTAAGGGCCAACGTTCGAAAATCAAAACCAAAAGCTACGCACTTAGACACGTCTTGCCCAAGAGCCAAGAGCTACATACTGAATTAATGATGCACGATAATGATGGTTTAGAATTGCTACGTCACCATGTCAAAGAAAAAAATTTACGAAATTTTACAAGACATTATTTTATGCGCTTATACCAATGATTTTTATTTCTACATACTTTATGGTAGAGTTTTTAAGAATTTAACCTGGTTTTAACTATGTGCCGATACCAAAAAAAAACTAGTGTTATAATAAAGTAGTTTACGGTATGTCTTTGAATCGTCGTATTTACTTTTCAAATGTTATGGATTTCTGCGTAAGGCTACTTTACTAACTGCGCAAATTGTCAAAATACATACTGTAAATAATAATAATCATAGATCAGTGCAATATAAAACAAAAATAAGTAATTTGAATTCCAATAGCATTAAATTAAACGTAAAATTCATTGAGCGAAAGATTTAGTAGGGACGGTATAAATACAGCTTCCCAGATTATAGATCAGATAACTTTTGAAAGCCCATGGCAACTGCGATTATTGCAAGCGTCGCGATGGGATGTAATATTGAAAGAAGAATAGGTACAAATAGTCTGGAATCTTAGGGATGTTTTGACCACTCACCCAACTATACTCCTCGTTGATGGCCGTCACAATGTATTGTTGTATGGTAAAGATGGTTATCCTTATTGGTAAGAGAGGTTATATGCAAAAGCAATTTCAAATATATATATATATATATATGTTGTGGCTATTTGCGGGATGATAGTTGATATGGTCTCTTGCCACTTGCGCGTCTTTCTTCAACTACGTCATACTTCGTTCTATGATAGATCAAGCTCGCCCTCGACTATCGTTGTTGGTCATCGTTGTTGGTTATCGTTATTGTCTAGGGATGGTTGTTTAAGGGTATCGTGCAAGGGTGGTATGCACATTCACTCCCACATGCGGCCATTCGGACTAAGCATTCGACCCGAATGCGTCCTCGTCATCGTTGTTTATGGACCAAGGCTTTATGTACTCTGCACAAGTTGATGTGTTTTTGGGGCCTTCGGTGTTCCCGATCTTCTGTACATCGTACGCATTGTTGCCTTTGACTTTCATAACTTGGTACGGGCCTAAAAATTTTGGCCTTAGTTTAAGGCCACTGCCAAGCTGCATGCGTATAATGGCTACCAGATCGCCAATGTCATATTGCCTGGCCTGTTTGCGTCGCTGATTGTATGTATGCCTGTTCTCTTGTTGTAGCTTCAATATTTGGCCTTTCGCTTTAATTCGTAATTCGACGCGCTGGTCGTTGAACATAGATCTCATCTCTGCATTGATCAGTTCGTGCCACTGATTATCGTCGTTGTCGTCTTCATTGCCTTTATATTCTGGTTGTCGCAATACTTGAGGAAATCTTGAGCTGTGAATGCTGTGCCTCGAACAGATATGATGTACGCTGGGTAGCCAAACACCGTGCTCTGATTCTGTGGCTTCGTTATGACCTCCAGTATATGCCTGAAGGCCTTGCTCGTAGACTCTAATGGACCCAGAAAATCTATGTGGAATGTATGTAGTGGTGCCACGTCTTTTTGGAGCGGATGCAACAATCCCTCTTGTTTGCCTTGTTTACGGTTGCTCAGGATACATGGAATGCAACATTCAATATGCTTCTTGATTGATTCAGCCACCGGCACATGAAAGAACCCGTTCTTTAAATCTATGGTGCTGAAAATCTTGGCATCTTGGAGGCGGTCGATAGAGCAACGGAAAATGATCTTTTACTATTACCTTTTTTATGCGTCTATAGTCGACACAGACTGCCTTCTTTACCAGTACTATTGGACTTGTAATCTCGGAGTCGGATTCTTCGATTTCATTTGTCTCTAACCATTTATCGATTTGCTTGTCTACAATGAGCGCTTCAGCAAAAGGAAGTCGTCGGGGGCGTGCAAATATTGGAGTGTCGTCATTGAGAATTATTCGCATTTCTACATTGGTTGTCATTGTTTTAATTGGACTATAATTTGCTATCAGTTCGTAAACCTCACGTTTGGCATTCTCACTATCCGCTTCACTGATACTAAACTCATCACACTTGTCAATTGGCATGTCAATCTTCGTAATGCTCATTTCATCATTCGGTTGTGAATTGTTATTATTTTTACGCACACTTATGCCGTCGCGATTGATAACTATTTCAGCAAAATGACATAACTGTTCTCCAATAATCATTTTAATGTCCATGCACGTATATGGCTCCACATAAAAGTCAATTTAAATTCTTCGTTGTCGATTATCATCCTATCGGTTTTATTTTGCTTTGATCGTGTTCACTTTCAAAACCAACTAAACACATAGAGCAACTCTCTAATTTGGGCTTTTTCAACTGATTGTACAAATCCTCACGAACTATATTAAATTTACTGCCTGTGTCAAACAAAGCGATACACTTTTGACCATCGAAAAATACTTCTTTTCTTGTCAATTCATGTTTTGGCTGCAAGCTGCGCGTATTTGCTTTGGTTGGATCTTGTTTTTCATTTTGTGAACAATTACTCGCGATATGTCCATGCTGATTACACTTATAACACTCTTTTCCCCTTTTTCTTTGGATGTGCAATTAACTGACATATGTCCTCGTTCGCCACAATTATAATAAACAATTTCTTTTTTCACATGTTTGTTAATCACTTTATTTATCTTGTTATTATCAATACGCTTCATTTTGTCAATATTGTTGAGTCCTTTTTTGTTTTTTAATTCATAGCACTGAAGCTTCTGTTGGAATGCGGGGGTCAGAGCAAGGCGAGCGGCGAGCCTCGAGCGGACACTAAATTCTCCGAGGATCAGAAACGTCACTTACACTTTAGGAATGAAGGCAGACAATTACAGCAACGGAATCAATGCCGCCTGCCAATCATTCCGTTTAAGTAGACATATCAACATTTCACAATCCTCTAGTTAGACAATAAACATTGTTACTTCACTTGCAATATTTACATTCTCGCGTAGAGACTTAAAAACCACCTTCGACTCGGCGAACAAATTTTAATTTGCTTGGCAGATGAACATAATCCAATTGGATTAAAAGAGACAAGTAGGAACTTTCGTGACTGATGGGCTGGTTGCCCCTTGGACTGTATCAGATGCGGAAAAAAACGACGGAATCGATGCAGCTGTTCTACTTTTGTCACTTATTTCAGAGAGAAAATGTCAAGCTTACACTTAGTTGCAATAAGCGGTCGACTTTGGCTGAGGACTTTGCTAATATTTTAAGGCACCACCAAATTTTAAATCCAGAGGAGTAACATTTTCCATAAACCTAACCTGACTAACCTTTATAGAGTAGGGATTGTTGTTTTTAAATCCATATTGTGAAATATTAAACTTAGGCTCAAAATGGTTTTTATTTTGCGGAGTTGAAATTTTACATGTTATTATACCCATTTCTGAACTGTACTGTACCTGCATATTTATTAGGGGCACGTAGGGTCAAAAATCATTCACGTCAGGGTAATAAAAGTGACATTTACATACTGTCACAGAATATACAGTTCCCTACTACTCGGGGGCACTAGCCGACGCTTCCTGTAAATTAAAATACATTAACGGTGCACAAGAGCTCCCAAAACATTAGTACGTACTTATCAAACTCCAGGTGATACACCCCATCTAGCGGGTACCCGAAGCCGATGTGTCAAACTGGCTTGAGCCGGCCGCACAGAAAAGAATCCAGCACATAGGCGATCGCACTTCAAGCTGGCCAAAGCTGCTTCTTATGCTGCAGCTTCGGAAAATGTACCAGCTACAATGACACATCTCGTTCATAAGCTAACTTGCTTTGATTATCTGGGTAAGGCCCCGCTTAGCCAGGTTTTTCGGGATGAATTAAGTTATTAAACTCGATGCAGCGTCTATTTGCATGGTAGAGACGCGCTTGCACTACGAGCAGATATTCACTCAGGCCAAGGATTTCCAGCTGTGCACTTACAGATAGCTAGATTTCCTTCATTTGGGCCCTCATGCCCTGGTTGATGTGTCGAAAAGATAGCTTTTTCTCGCTTTTGAGGTATAAGGTCTCATCTATTACGTTGCCGTTGTTGTTGTTGTTCATTCTTCCGTTTTATTAAATTTCAATTAAATTTTATCAAATCTTCTTTAAAATAACTTCCGCCTTCAGTCGTTTAATTTTTCCGCACTAGTTTCCGCTTGCCGCTTAACTAATTTTTCTTTACTTTTCGCTATCGTGGTTTTTCACTGTTATTACGTTTATTTAAATTTTATTTTTTTATTTAATATAAATTTTATTCTCACACTGCCGTATCACTGTGCAAAAACTCGAGTCTGCGATCGGTTTTGTTACTTCTCTCTCGTTTTTATACTCGTTCACGAAGTGAAAAGTATATTGCTGTGCAATCTCCGTCATGATGTCCGTCTGTCCGGATGAACGCAGTATTTTACGGCGGTATTGAAGATAGAGACTTTAAATTTTAGATATACACTCACTAGAACGCCCGCAGGCCACCCGGCCTAAAAAATCGAAATTGCTTTATCTCCCACAGTTTGTGAGCTAGAGTCACCAAATCTTAAATCTTAAAAATTTCCCGTCCACACCCACAAGCAAGAGTCACCGAATTTGGCAGACAATGTTTGGGTGACCTCCTCTTAAGATCGAGCCTAAAAATGTTGGTCAATCCAACGTTAGTTGACAATTTTCAATACCTGTTACTATATATCTGTCATTTGGTTACATATTTTTCCATAATATAAGGCTTTATATTTTGGTATAAACTTATTGATTGTTCCTATTGTTGTATCAACATTCCGCACTGCCACGAAATCTCCCACAGAAAATATGACATATTTGCGATTTTTTCGTTTATGCGCATCGGAGCTTTTTGTTTGAATATCTAAAAGTTTATCTATTGCTGGTTTTCGCGAACTTCTTAAGTCGTAACTGTGATCATTCTTATCATATGAATATTCATCAAAATCATCAATTTCACATTCTCTTTGCTGATCACCGAATAGTAACATATAGGGTGTTTGTCCTGTTGTAGATTGAACTGAATTATTAATCGCATATTCGACTTTGCTTAATGATTTATGCCAATTTGAATGTTGTTTGGCTCCGTAAGTTTTGCTAATGTGGTTTTGAGTGTTCCATTTATTCTTTGGATTTGACCATTTGCTTGTGGAGAAGCAGTGGCGACTTTAATATGTTCAATGTTGTTATTTAACAGATAAGCACTAATTACTATGGATGTAAAACAACTCCCCTATCACTAAATATTCTTTTTGGACGACTATAATACTCAAAATATTTTTTAGGCATCTATTTACCTCTTTTGTTCTTATTGAATTCACTGAATAAAGTTTTACAAACTTTGTAAATGCCGGAAAAGGACCAAAATGGTCGATATGTAATGTGTCGAACGGAACGGGTTTTTTCGGAATATTGTTCTCCGAATGATATTGCTCTCCATTTCTACAGGTACATACAATAAAAGTGATCCATCTGATTGTTCTTTATATACGAGGCAATCACTAAGCTTATAATTTTTCACTGGAACCGACTCTAGTTTAACTCTGAGATTTGAAAGTAATCTATCGCTGTTTTGAGTAACTTTCAATTGGAGGTTTAAGTTATCGTCATTTATTACGGAAATTATCTGTTCGTGACGTTTTGAAATTATAATGTCTATTTTTGGCTCAAAATGTCTACTCAATGTATAGACATACGTCATATACTTGCCACTGCGATTCTGGATTAAATAGTCATAATTTTCCAATTCTAACGTCCACTTTGCTATTCTCGCATTTATGCTTTTTAGATTTATAGTGAGTGTTAATGAACTGCAGTTTCGGTTTCCTTTTCGGGGTTATATATGGCTAGAATTGGTTCTGAAGACAAGATAATGCAGAAGAATTTAAACATTACTCAGAAAAAACAAAAGGCACGCCAGGTTTATCAAGTTCTAAAGTGATTTAAGTAACATTGAAAATGAGGTAATAAAGCAACGGATATATGAAAGGAGTCCTAAGCTTTTCTCTATGTCTGTTGCGTTTTCGGAATTGGTAAATGCCGAATGGCCAATGTATGCTGATAATTTGATCGAAAGCCATATTTACTAACAGTAAAGCCAAGATAATCGATTTCCGAATAACAGAATTTGCACTTGCTTAGTTTTAACTCCAGTCTGAATTCAGCTAATTTTCCCAACACGTTGTTCAGGAAAATCACATGTTCGTCAGATGTTTTCGATCCAATGGCTACATCATTCATGTAAACAGTAACATCTCCTTTTCTGATGAAGTACAGAATTAATAAATCGGTGGAAAACAGCTGGGACGTTACAAAGTCCAAATGTCATTTTCATATATTTATACTCTCCATTTGAAGTAGCAAAAGCGGTATACATAATCTTTGGAAACTTTGATTTGATGAAAACCACTTTTAAGATCCAGTATACTGAAAAACTCTTTGCCTTCTAGTCTCTCTAAGCAATCATATATTGAGGCCAATGGGTAGCCATCTCTTTCGGTAATTTTACATAGTTGCCTGTAATCAACGCATAATGTTTTTGCTACACTCTACTTTTTTTTGGATAACTGTTGGGGATGAGCATGGTGATTTACTAGACCGTATATGACCTATTGATTGCAATTCGTTGATCATGTTGTTTTCCACCTCATTTCGTTCGTGGCAAGATATTCTACGGGGTGCTGAAGACATAGGGACCTCATATTTTGAATTTATTTTCATTTCGTAATCCTGATCAATAGGGGTTATGTGCTCAATATTGCGGTAGCAGTTTTTCAATAACTTCGCAAATAATTTTAATTTATCTTCACTTAAAAAACGCTGACAGAAGTTTCGGAATTACTGACAAAAGTTTTAGAATGTGACGGAAGTTTTAAAATCACTGACGGAAGTTTCAGATGCACTGAAATGCACTGGTTTTACCAGCGTTTGAGAAATAGAATAGCGATATTGGTTTATATTAATACGGAAATTATAAGAACTGTTTAATTCTTCTCCGACGACGTTCTTCATTCGACGGCTTACCAATGCAGAAGAGATCTACATACAGAACGATAGCTTAAAGCAAAACCTAAGATAATGGCAAATGCGAGTTAGCAGATTGTTACTTTGCAATTCATGAACAATGTCAGGCTGCATTTCAATACGCACTCTCAAAGTAGCAAATCTATAAATCTTAAATGCTAGTGACAACCAATGAGAGATGCTGCCGTGATGTTGTAGCCTGCTAAGATCCTTTATTAGGACATCTGCCGGCATTTGATCCGTCTGCATACTCGACCTGGATGTTGCCACTCTGATGCTTCTGCTGGATGAAGAGGTGAAATACGTCGATGTGTTTTGTGCGTGGGTGAAATCAAAGGCTTTAACCAGTTTTTTGAGCGCTGGTTATCGTTGAAAAGTTTTACCGAATCACAGCTTCTACCAATTCGGTGGAGAATGGCCTTTAAATATAGTGCCTCTTTTGCTGCTTCGCTCATTGTCAAGTATTCAGACTCAGTGCTTGACAATGAGATAGTGCGTTGCTTTCGTGCCTCTCAACTTATTGCGGCAGCTTCCAGTATTAACGCCTCACCAGAATAGGAACGCCAATCGGTAAAGTTGGCGCCCCAGTCGGCATCAACGTCTCCATATATTTTCGCCTGATCGGTTGAATAAAAGGCCAAGCTGTATGCCTAGCTACCAACGAATCTGTTCAGTGTCTCCCAGTGTTCATTTTTGTAGTTTGAGTTCAACTGACTCAATGTCTGGTCGAGTTGTGACTGAAAATAACAAAATTAAGTTTTGGTGAGGATACTTCCTGATTTTGCTTTGGCTAGCTTCTTCTGGTCGCTTCAATGTGAATTTCGCCTCAATGGGTGGTGATGCCGGCTTGCCTTTAGTCATCCCGAACATATTTAACAAGGAATTTATGTATTTTTCCTGCGAAATGAATATGCTCGTTCGAATCCGTCTTGAACTCTGTGTCAAGACAATTCTCCACTGGACCAAACTCCAGTCCAAATAATGTGACCTATCAGCAAATCATCCACGTAGATAGTTACTAGAATGAACTCTCTTCTCCTGCTTCTTGCCGAATAGACACGGGTCCTGCTTCGTGGGCTCCAATCCAACTTCTTGCGGTTTCGCAGTGAGTTTGCAATACCATTGCAAACCAGACTGGCGTAGTCCGTACAGCGCCTTTTTCTGCAAACAGACAGGATTTTTCAGTGATGTCGAACTTTCACGCCATTCCACTGCTGCCTGCCAGTATTCTGTTCAAGGTGAACTCTGTTTAGTTCAATTGGTTTTCCAGATTCCAACATTTTCATGAAAGGTTGAATCCCTCTGGTACATTCATATACACGCTCTCTTCGAGTTCGCTTGAGTTAGATAGGCTGTGACCACGTCCATCTGATGTATTTTCATATTGAGCTCTGTTGCCATGGCCACCAATAGTTTAATTGGCGTAAACCGCGCTACAGGTGAATACATCTTGTTAAAATCCTCTTCGAGTCTCTGTGCTTATCCTTAGCAACCAAACGCACTTTCTTCTTTCCAGAAACTGTGCCATTTTCCTTTGTTCGGAATAACATTCTGCTACCGATGATTTTTCGATCTTTGGGGCGTTCCATAATCTGCCATGTGACGTTATGAATTTGTCCTGAAACACAACTTCAATTGCTCTTGTCCAAGTCATACCGTCCTCGCAGTTTGTCGCTTTTTCAAACGAAGTTGGATCTTCTGACGCAACCATGAATGGCACTTCGCATTCTTTAAACGTTTCGTCTGAACTGCGTTCCTCGTCTCTGCTGTCATTATGAACTTCTTGCATTGGTGGATGATATAATTTGCATGGACTACCACGCTGGCCTGTCCTCTCGATTTTGGGACGCCCTCTGCCACGTCGCTGCTCAACTGACTCCTTGTTAGATCGCTTCTGGCTGCTATCATCTCGGCTTGTTGATCTACGATTTGGTTCATTAGTGGAACTGATACTGAAGCTTCTATCTGTGTTCTGATCGCAATCGAGGAACTCAGCATACTCACTCTTAAAATCTGGGACATTCAAGAACTTGACGTCTTTGCTTACGGTTTCTTTCGATGTCGTTGAGTAGCCAAGCAGTGCGCATTCTTCTGATCTCGATTCGAACTTGCCTTTGTTAAGCCCTTGACCAACCAGGGTACGATTCTGCCTCTTTGCTAATCCATTTTGTTGTGCTGTATGAGGTGTTGTCCGATGTCTCTGGACGCCATTTGCATTCACTTAGTTGTCGAACTCTTTGTTGCAGTACTCTGTCCCGTTATCTGATTGTAGTGCATTTATCTTCTTACCCGTGAAGTTTTCTACCGAAACTTTATATGCCTTAAAAGCTTCAAACCTATCCGATTTCAGTTTGATAAAGCGAACTTCACAATTACGCGAATAACCATCTATAAAAGTTACTAAATACCTACAAGCCTCTATAGGTATTCTTTGGACTTTGGACTCTCAGTAAATCTGTCGTACGTTTCTCTTTTGCGCTTCTGTAGCTAGTAGTAGGGAACTGTATGTTCTGTGACAGGAAGTAGCTGTGCACTTTTTTTAACCATGGGGTGAATAATTAATGATTTATGACCCTACGTGCAGGAAGTGGGGGGAGCGATCATTTAATGGCGCTACGTGACCCCTTTTGCGGGGTGGGGGTGAGGGAACCGATCGTTTTATGGGCGCAAGTGACCCTTTTGAAGGAGAGGAGGTGGGGGGAGCGATCGTTTCATGGGCCTATGTTACCTTTTAGTGGAGGGGAGAGTTGAAGAAAGTGGCCGTTAAATTTTACTGCCTCTCCCTTTTCGGATGTGTCGTGGGTGCCCGATCATTAAAATTCGGAGTTAGAGGTGTGAGGGCTTATGAGAACGAGTGCACACAGGTGCACCCAAGTGCACGCATCGACATGTTCGACTACTTTTCCGGGGATGGGATAAGGGACGCTCATTGAAATTGCGATTTGAGGTGTGAGGGCTAGTGAGATCACGTGCGCACAAGTGCACGCATCGGGTTGTTCGGCTACTTTTTCGGGTATGGTATAAGGGACGATCATTAAAATTCCGATTTGAGGTGTAAGATCACGTGCGCACAAGTGCACGCATCGGCTTGTTCGGCTACTTTTTCGGGTGTGGGATAAGGGTCCGATCAGCCACGTGCGCAGACTTATAAATATTTAATTTACTCTCCCTTTTCTGAAGAGTGTTAACAGCCCATTTTTCTATACGGTGTGGGAACCCAAGGGCGATGCACAAAGGTTCGATCGTCAATTTCACGCCTATAGACACCTACTGACAAGGGTGGGTGTGTGTGTATGGCAAGGCTCAAGGAGTAATCATGTATGCAGGTAATGTATGGATGGGCCTTCTGGATTTGTTTTCTCATAATTATTCTAGTTTTATGACTTCTGGTTTACGTGTCAATTTTTAATAACAGGCTCAGTGATTTCTAGGGTGTCTCCTTTCTTCGTTACATTGTTTTGGTTGTTTTATGACTTTGAGCGTGCATAGTAGACGCACTGTATTGCAGGTGCACCGGATCACGCCCTATGCCCTTTGCCCAATGCCCTATGTCCTATGCCCTATGCCTTATGCCTTATGCCCTATGCCCTATGCCCTTTGCCCTGCCCTATGCCCTATGCCCTGTAGCACAGCCTTTGTAGCACAGCCTTTGTAGCACAGCCTTTGCCGCACCAGCCTTTTTAGCCTTTTAACTTGCCTATGCCCTATGCCCTTTGCCTATGCCTAACCAACACAATAGCACATACTTCTTAACTATGCCCTGCCCTATGCCCTATGCCCTATGCCCTATGCCCTATGCCCTATGCCCTATGCCCTATGCCCTATGCCCTATGCCCTATGCCCTATGCCCTATGCCCTATGCCCTATGCCCTATGCCCTATGCCCTATGCCTATACCCTATACCCTATACCCTATACCCTATGCCTCTCAAACCTGTTGAGCCTGTGATTAGTATTCTGTAAATAAATGTGGCATTACAAACAACATTCCCTAGTCTGTAAAGGCTCCTTACATTCATTGAGCCAGTATCAGTAGTCTGAGTACTATCGCGTCTTAAAAACCTAAAAACAAATTTTTCGTGTGTTTTAAAATAATCCTTGTGGAATTAAACAAATTTATTTGTTATTTAAACTGCGTTATTTAACTGTGTGTTTTCACAATACTTGTGTGTGTTCTTAAACAAATTTATTTGTTATTTGTGATTTAAACAAAATACTTGTATATCAAAAACCAATTTTCAATACAAAAAAAATCCAAAAATGGCTTATATGTTACATCTCCAACAACTATAATGACGTTGTTTATCGGGCCAGCGGACATACTGCCACCGCCGCTGCTAACCCCACCGCCACCGCCAACGGACTTAACGGCATCGGACTTACCGCCGTCGCCAACGCAACTACCATCGCTAACCCAACCGCATCTGCAAATGGACTTACCGCTTTCGGAATTTTCCTCTACCAGAACTACCTCGAAGAGAGTCTTTTCTACCGCCGCAGCCAACGCCATCACCGCCTCCGCCACCGAACAAACCTCCAAAGACTCCACACCACCGCCGCCGCCAACGTCATCGCCGCCGCCTACGTCACCGGATCTACCGTCACCCCCAAAAGACTGCTCACCACCGCCGCCGCCAATGCCGTCGCAGACGCCTGCGTAACCGGACCTAGCAACGCACTCGCTACCAACACCAACGCCAACGCTTACGTCACCAGACCTCCCACCGCCAACCTCATCTCGAGGCCTACTGTATATTGCACCGCCTGCAATTTATGTGTCGTACAGGCAAAATGGAGCATGCACATCAGATCGAATTCCCATAAGCTCAATGCTTTCACGCCCGCAAATGAGCATGTGAATTTAATTTCAAGCGGCTTCAAAAACCGCATATGTACTTACTCCTTTGGCAAAGCCAAGGAAGAAGTGCTGGTGCCTGAGGAGTTTATGGATGATGCGGCCCGGGCATTACTCCCATTGCTCAACCATATTTTACATTTCCACACTTCTGTGAAAGCAAACTTCGAGCTGTTCGCCGAGTATGTAAAATACGTTGATGAGGAAATTAGTAGGGAACTGTATGTTCTGTGACAGGAAGTAGCTGTCACTTTTATTACCCTGGGGTGAATAATTAGTGATTTATGACCCTACGTGTAGGTACGTGACCCTAATTAATATGTAGGTCCCCAGGTACGTGACCCTAATTAATATGTAGGTCCCCTGACCCTTTTTGTGGGCGATCATTTAATGGCGCTACGTGACCCCTTTTGCGGGGGGTGGGGTGAGGGAACCGATCGTTTTATGGGCGCAAGTGACCCTTTTGAAGGAGAGGAGGAGGGGGGACTAAGTTTTATGGGCACAAGTGACCCTTTTGAGGGAGAGGAGGTGGGGAGAGCGATCGTTTCATGGGCCTATGTGACCTTTTGGTGGAGGGGTGAGTTGAGGAAAGTGGCCGTTAAATTTTATTGCCTCTCCCTTTTCGGCTGTGGCGTGGGTGCCCGATCATTAAAATTCGGATTAGAGGTGTGAGGGCTTATGAGAACAAGTGCACACAGGTGCACCCAAGTGCACGCATCGACTTGTTCGACTACTTTTCCGGGGAAGGGATAAGGGACGATCATTGAAATTGCGATTTGAGGTGTGAGGGCTAGTGAGATCACGTGCGCACAAGTGCACGCATCGGGTTGTTCGGCTACTTTTTCGGGTATGGTATAAGGGACGATCATTAAAATTCCGATTTGAGGTGTAAGATCACGTGCGCACAAGTGCATGCATTGGCTTGTTCGGCAACTTTTTCGGGTGTGGGATAAGGGTCCGATCAGCCACGTGCGCAGACTTATAAATATTTAATTTGCTCTCCCTTTTCTGAAGAGTGTTAACAGCCCATTTTTCTATACGGTGTGGGAACCCAAGGGCGATGCACAAAGGTTCGATCGTCAATTTTTCGCCTATAGACACCTACTGACAAGGGTGGGTGTGTGTATGGCAAGGCTCAAGGAGTAATCATGTATGCAGGTAATGTATGGATGGCCTTCTGGATTTGTTTTCTCATAATTATTCTAGTTTTATGACTTCTGGCTTACGTGTCAATTTTTAATAACAGGCTCCGTGATTTCTAGGGTGTCTCCTTTCTTCGTTACATTGTTTTGGTTGTTTTATGACTTTTAGCGTGCATAGTAGACGCACTGCATTGCAGGTGCACCGGATCACGCCCTATGCCCTTTGCCCAATGCCCTATGTCCTATGCCCTATGCCTTATGCCTTATGCCCTATGCCCTATGCCCTATGCCCATGCCCTATGCCCTATGCCCTATGCCCTATGCCCTATGCCCTATGCCCTATGC
Source organism: Drosophila robusta (assembly GCA_035043565.1). Classification (NCBI taxonomy): domain Eukaryota; kingdom Metazoa; phylum Arthropoda; class Insecta; order Diptera; family Drosophilidae; genus Drosophila; species Drosophila robusta. The sequence goes on from JAWNMW010000285.1 coordinate 21,833, forward strand.
CCTATGCCCTATGCCCTATGCCCTATGCCCTATGCCCTATGCCCTATGCTCCTTGCCCCTTGCACCTATGCCCTATGCCCTATGCCCTATGCCCTATGCCTATGCCCTATGCCCTATGCCCTATGCCCTATGCCCTATGCCCTATGCCCTATGCCCTATGCCCTATGCCCTATGCCCTATGCCCTATGCCCTATGCCCTATGCCCTATGCCCTATGCCCTATGCCCTATGCCCTATACCCTATACCCTATACCCTATACCCTATGCCCTCTCAAACCTGTTTGAGCCTGTGATTAGTATTCTGTAAATAAATGTGGCATTACAAACAACATTCCCTAGTCTGTAAAGGCTCCTTACATTCATTGAGCCAGTATCAGTAGTCTGAGTACTATCGCGCCTTCAAAACCTTCAAACAAATTTGTTCCTCGTGTTCAAAATCCAAATTCTTTGTGTGTCAAAACAAATTTTTTTGTGTTTAAACAAAACCTTTGTGTGTACTTAAACAATTCATGTGTGAATTTTCAAACAAAATACTTTGTGTATTTAAACAAATTCCTTGTATGTGTGTTAAAAAACAAATATTGAATAAAATTTAAACAAAATAGCTTCGTAACATATCAACAACAACATCAACAACATCATCTCCAACGTTAGCTATCGGGCAACTACGCCAACATGCAACAACAACATGGCATCGCTATACGCCACGCCTCCAACGACTATGAATCGACGCTAGTTTGATCGGCGCCAACGGACCTACCGCCACCGCCGCTGCTAACCCGACCGCCACCGCCAACGGACTTAACGCCATCGCCACCGCTAACCCGACCGCCGTCCGCCAACGGACTTAACGCCATCGGATTTACCGCCGCCGCTAATCCAACCGCTATCCGCTCACCCCACCGCCACCGCTAACGGACTTAACGCTACCAGACCTAGCTCCAAGAGAGTCTTTACTACCGCCGCCGCCAACGCCATCACCGCCTCTGCCACCGGACCTATCTCCAAACGACTCCTCACCACCGCCGCCGCCAACGCCATCGCCGCCGCCTACGTCACCGGATCTACCGTCACCCCCAAAAGACTGCTCACCACCGCCGCCGCCAACGCCATCGCAGCCGCCTCCGTCACCGGACCTAGCAACGCACTCGCTACCAACACCAACGCCAACGCTTACGTCACCAGACCTCCCACCGCCAACCTCATCTCGAGGCCTACTGTATATTGCACCGCCTGCAATTTACGTGTCGTACAGGCAAAATGGAGCATGCACATCAGATCGAATTCCCATAAGCTCAATGCTTTCACGCCCGCAAATGAGCATGTGAATTTAATTTCAAGCGGCTTCAAAAACCGCATATGTACATACTCCTTTGCCAATGCCAAGGAAGAAGTGCTGGTGCCTGAGGAGTTTATGGATGATGCGGCTCGGGCATTACTCCCATTGCTCAACAACATTTCAAATTTCCACACCTCCGTGAAAGCAAATTTCGAGCTGTTCGCCGAATATGTGAAATACGTTGATGAAGAAGTTGTCAAGTCTGTGAAGTCCCATCAGACTGTAATGGGAGTTATAACGCGGGCAATGAGCCTTGAGGATGTCTATGCTGGATCACTTCGACTCACCTAATGGTGAAAATGAATGAATTCCAGGAGATGGAATTTAGCTGGACCCTACGTTGACTAGGTAAACGTTATGACCCTACATTAAGTATGCTGATAGAGTTCCCCAGGTACGTGACCCTAATTAATATGTAGGTCCCCTGACCCTTTTTGTGGTGGGAGTGGGGGGAGCGATCATTTACTGGCGCTACGTGACCCCTTTTGCGGGGGTGGGGTGAGGGAACCGATCGTTTTATGGGCGCAAGTGACCCTTTTGAAGGAGAGGAGGTGGGGGAGCGATCGTTTTATGGGCACAAGTGACCCTTTTGAGGGAGAGGAGGTGGGGGAGCGATCGTTTCATGGGCCTATGTGACCTTTGGTGGAGGGGGGAGTTGAGGAAAGTGGCCGTTAAATTTTATTGCCTCTCCCTTTTCGGCTGTGGCGTGGGTGCCCGATCATTAAAATTCGGATTAGAGGTGTGAGGGCTTATGAGAACAAGTGCACACAGGTGCCCCATGCACGCATCGACTTGTTCGACTTACTTTTCCGGGGATGGGATAAGGGACGCTCATTAAAATTCCGATTTGAGGTGTGAGGGCTAATGAGATCACGTGCGCACAAGTGCACGCATCGGCTTGTTCGGCTACTTTTTCGGGTGTGGGATAAGGGACGATCATTAAAATTCATTTGAGGCATGAGATCACGTGCGCACAAGTGCACGCATCGGCTTGTTCGGCTTCTTTTTCGGGTGTGGGATAAGGGTCCGATCAGCCACGTGCGCAGACTTATAAATATTTAATTTACTCTCCCTTTTCTGAAGAGTGTTAACAGCCCATTTTTCTATACGGTGTGGGAACCCAAGGGCGATGCACAAAGGTTCGATCGTCAATTTCACGCCTATAGACACCTACTGACAAGGGGGGTGTGTGTGTATGGCAAGGCTCAAGGAGTAATCATGTATGCAGGTAATGTATGGATGGGCTCTGGATTTGTTTTCTCATAATTATTCTAGTTTTATGACTTCTGGTTTACGTGTCAATTTTTAATAACAGGCTCAGTGATTTCTAGGGTGTCTCCTTTCTTCGTTACATTGTTTTGGTTGTTTTATGACTTTGAGCGTGCATAGTAGACGCACTGTATTGCAGGTGCACCGGATCCTGCCCTATGCCCTTTGCCCTATGCCCTATACCCTATGCCCTCTCAAACCTGTTGAGCCTGTGATTAGTATTCTGTAAGTAAATATGACATTAAAAACAACAATCCCTAGTCTATAAAGGCTCCTTACATTCATTGAGCCAGTATCAGTAGTCTGTGTACTATCGCGTCTTCAAAACCTACAAACAAATTTGTTCCTTGTGCTTCAAAATCCAAATTCTTTGTGTGAATTAAAACAAATTTATTTGTTATGTTAAACTGCGTTATTTAAGCTTGTGTGTTTTCGAACAAATACTTGTGTGTATTCTTTAAACAAATTTATTTGTTATTTGTGATTTAAACAAAATTACTTGTATATCAAAAACTCAATTTTCAATAACAAAAAAAATCCAACAAATGGCTTCATATGTTACATCTACCAACAACTATCACCATCGACGTTGTTTATCGGGCCAACGGACATACCGCCACCGCCGCTGCTAACCCGCACCGCCACCGCCAACGGACTTAACGGCATCGGTAGCTTACCGCCGTCGCCAACGGTCCTACCACCACCACCGCCGCTAACCCAACCGTCATCCGCCAACGGACTTACCGCTTTCGGAATTTCCGCTACCAGAACTAACCTCGAAGAGAGTCTTTTCTACCGCCGCAGCCAACGCCATCACCGCCTCCGCCACCGAACCAACCTCCAAAAGACTCCACACCACCGCCGCCGCCAACGCCATCGCCGCCGCCTACGTCACCGGACCTACCGCCACCCCCAAAAGACTCCTCACCACCGCCGCCGCCAACGCCGTCGCAGACGCCTCCGTCACCGGACCTAGCAACGCACTCGCTACCAACACCAACGCCAACGCTTACGTCACCAGACCTCCCACCGCCAACTTCATCTCGAGGCCTACTGTATATTGCGCCGCCTGCAATTTACGTGTCGTGCAGGCAAAATGGAGCATGCACATCAGGTCAAATTCACATAAGCTCAATGTTTTCACGCCCGAAAATGAGCATGTGAATTTAATTTCAAGCGGCTTCAAAAACCGCATATGTACATACTCCTTTGCCAATGCCAAGGAAGAAGTGCTGGTGCCTGAGGAGTTTATGGATGATGCGGCTCGGGCGTTACTCCCATTGCTCAACAACATTTCAAATTTCCATACCTCCGTGAAAGCAAATTTCGAGCTGTTCGCCGAATATGTGAAATACGTTGATGAGGAAATTAGTAGGGAACTGTATGTTCTGTGACAGGAAGTAGCTGTCACTTTTATTACCCTGGGGTGAATAATTAGTGATTTATGACCCTACGTGTAGGTACGTGACCCTAATTAATATGTAGGTCCCCAGGTACGTGACCCTAATTAATATGTAGGTCCCCTGACCCTTTTTGTGGGCGATCATTTAAT
>JAWNMW010000287.1:0-212596 GCA_035043565.1 Drosophila robusta
AGTGGCCATGCCTTCCATTTATGAAATTGGTAGCGACTTGCCGAACATCTTTATTCAGCTTCCTCGGAGTGTCACTCCTGGCGTATTCATCTGACTACGCGATCGATACATGTGGATTAGAGTAATATATCGCTCCGCGCACCGTGCGCAATTTCGTTGACTGTCTCATGCAGCCACTTAATGATTCGGATTAAGACATTTAGAGCATAGCCGATGCTTTAATACAACTGCTTACGCTCCGACACACTCATATCGTGAAATACCTTACATGTTCTAATGTAATGTTCTCCTTATCGCAAACTATACACTTCTCTGCCTGTCGAGTAGCAAATGAAGCTGTTCGTCTCCTCGGCTTGCACGCAAACCATTAACGCCTTCCTTGTACTGCTGCGCCCATCCCTTGATGCCGTTTCCTCGCAACTACCGGACGATACCGTAATCATCGTTTTATATTGAGCATCGAGGTAAACACAAATTTCTTCAAATGGTTAGTCTTGCGACGACGATAGCGAACGTTCCCATTCTACCCTTACTTGCCCAGGTAGTTTCTTCATAATGTAATATACCAAAACTTGAGATTGCTGTCTTACATCAACTCCAGCCTCTCCAACGAATTTACACATGAACAGCAAGTCTAAACAATCCGCCTTAGAGACCCTGCGTCTCCCTATTGAACCGATACCTGATGATCAAATACATTCATATAATATAAAAACAATACTCTTTTATTGTCATATAAATTCACCAGCAATTTCCACTTCCACACTTCCTTCAACGCTGGCCAATCTATGAATTTTCCACAGTCGAACAGTTGGAAGCCTTACTTCCTCCATTGCAGGTATAGACTGTTCATTAACAGTCTGATGGAAATACGTTTCATTGAATTCGGTGGATGCCGGAATATTCTTTCCTATGCCCATTCAACTCACTCCGTACATCTGCTACTCCCACGACGTACGTTTCCAAAAACACATCTCTAATTGCTGTATAAAAATGCCTTGACTTAATCTCCTCGTTGTCTCGCGCACGTGCAAGCTGGTGGTGGTTGTGTTTGAACTCTGCATTAATTTCTGCCAGTGTCTCGAGTCTGGCTTCTAAGTGTGTCTCCGTATGTACCGATTCATCGACTTCTCTAATGAAACTAGTAACGCAGTTTGCGCAAAGGTCAAATACAATAGATTTTCGGGCATTTTTAACACCTTAACAATACGCCTAACCTCATTACCTAGTACGCCAGAATGGAATTGTACTCACCCTTCAATTAAGTCGCACCGCCACCACAATCCAGAATCCAAAGTCCAATCGTCAATAAAAATCCTTCCCGGGTTCCGGCACCAGAAATTTTGGAGATCGGCGGCGCCATGTACGGAGCCCCAAGCTGCATGTAGATATGATGCGGCCTGCGGCGTTTAGGAACCGATGAGGCTTAGAAGGTTTCAACGAGTGGTGGATTTTGGAGAACTTCAATTTATTGAACTTAACCTAAATAATTTGGTACTTAATTCATAGCCGCACAGAAGGCGAGTCCGATCATTTGGACTGACGCTTACAGACTTCATAAATAGCTTCAAACTCACGCTGTTGCTAAGCTACGCACATTATCAAAACTTAAAACTATCTACTATAGATAACCAAAGGAACTGGACTTAAAGATCGCATGCAGATATCAGCTTATCTAAGCGCATCTGTGCTTTTATCAGTGTTCTCTCATATTCGCTCTCTTTGCGCTCTTTGCGTCACTACGCTCACGCTTAATGCCAGCTGTAGACTGAACATTAGTGAACACTCTTGGGTAAAGTAATATGGCAGAGCATGACAAATTATAGCAATAAAATTAAACTAACATTAATAGTTACTGTCTGCTGTGAACGAGTATTATGCAGTTGGTTTTGTTCGACTGCAACGTTCTTGTTAAAGCTGTTATCGCTGTACACTCCTCACTATTCGTGAAACTGTACAAACTGTGTAAACTTGTAAATGAGAATGAGCAAACCAATATGGCGTCTGGAAGCATAAAAGCACAAGGGATGCTATCATGGCGGTGACCAGAATTGCACACAACGCAATCGAAGGCACAAGATGGGCTGGCGGCACCAAACACCACTGTCTAGTGTGCACACTGGATGTGAGAAATGCCTTTAATTCGTTCAAATGGTCAAATATCCTGAAGGCACTCCGCAACCAAAACTTCACTGGGCAACACTTCCAGCTAGTAGCCAGCTACTTCCAGGAGAGAGTTCTTGCATACAGCACCTATGACGGCCAATGACAGCACATGGTTACAAGTAAGATGCATAAGTTAGACGCAGTACTAATATGCAGCAGAAGAGTAGTGGAAAAAACTGCTATCATTGAGACTAAGCCCGCCATCAAAAATCTCGGCATCATTATAGACCACAGAATGACGTAGAAGCATTATACAAACACGAGAAAACCAAGACAGCAGTACAGAAAGCAAATTGCTGGCGTTGTTACGTCCACAATCGTGTACGGTACAACAATTTGCGCTCCAGCAAGGAATGTACCCTTCTACAGGCGACTATACCAACCTTGTGCATTTCGTGTAGCAACCTACTTCGGCACGGTATCGGAGGATGCTGTACTAATAGTCACTGGCATGATCCCACTCGGCTTACCGGCCTCGGAAAAGCAGAGTGGATCAGCTGCTCACCGCACTCTGAGGGATAGCACAAACTCCCAATAGAAAGCAATGAGGGGACAAGCACAAAAGGCAGATAGACTAACCGATTCATACCAAACCAAAAGCCATTTATTCAAACAAAAGATAAGCAGGTGCAATCTGTAAGCTTGGTGCGCGACTGAGAATCTATGTTTATATAAGTACTCGTATTTACTCGGAATGCACAATATTGTAACGATTACTTAACACTGCACATGACATTGAACACACTTTTCAATATTATGAAAATCTTCTTCATTATAATTCTTTTGGTGCTTTCAGTTTACTCTGCATGGCGGAAAACTCAATGGTGCACAATTATAGCCAATAGTTTTATGATTCCGTCTGAAATGCTTCAATCGAATTTTGTGATATATACCCCGATGATCTGATCTGCTGGAAGCACGTGTACGCTGCTGAAGACTGAGTCGCTGCCGGACTGTAACGCTTACAGAAGTTATGTCCCATACAGAGTCTGTACCGCTTAACACAACATTGGCTACGGGGCACTCCTTGCAGAGAATATAGCGACAGTAGCCAAACGCTAATGCACTTTGCAGACTTGCTATTGTAACGTTAAATTTACATACGCACAAAGTCTTGGCAATATGAGAAGGAAGATTGCTCTTAGAATTAAATTGATTAGAAAAGCGAAATCGCACATAGCACGCTGCGCACATAACTCAGCAGCTGCGCTTGGCCCCCACTACGGAAACTAAATTCGTCAATAACTTCGGAACTAAGATCATGATAATTAATGAATTTAATTTTGAGCACATGATTATTCAAATCTATGTACAAACCAACGCGCATGTCCGTAGTGCTTGAATTGTGTTTTATTCATATGTGGGGCGAGTAGGGTAGGTATTCAAAATTCGAAATATTCTTAATCTACGTATATTTCACGAGAACATATTGAATCATATATGGTGGCTCTAGCTCTATTAGAGCTTTTTTTGCGATATGCTAAAAAAAACAGGTCAAAAAACGATGTAAATCGACAATAAAAAACGAGATGACTTATCGACAATTTGATATATAAAGAGAAGATCGCCCTTTAGAATCAAATTGAGTAGAAAGTAAAAAAATACTCCAGAAATAATTATAAAACATACAAGATAGATGTATTTTCGAAATGCCAAGAACCGTTAAATACTTTGCAAGGGCTAGATGCAGAAGATTTAGGTCGTAGAAAAATTTGGCTACTCGATAGGAAAGAAAGTTGGTTGCGCTGAGGATTTCAAGTTGACTGCGTCAAAAGTAGTATATCGAAAAGTTGTAATTGATCAATGCAGCTCTAAACAAATTTGAAATTTAAAATTGAAAGGAATTGAAACAATACGAATTTTTAATAATTGTTCATTGCAACCACCTTACGCTTACGCTTTACATACATTTGCTCAAAACTATTAAATCAGTTTTATACTCGAGATGTGGTGTTATTCATTGTCATGGGTACAGGAACTCACCAATGAATATGTGTTCCCACAGAAGTTATCATATCCGACTCCCTAAATTACAACATATCATTGCTCAGGACGACGAAATGAGTTAATTCAACGATGTTCATCTATTTCATTGATCGTCTATATGACCGCGGCGACCTGAAATACTATTAGAGCTTGGGATTTTTTTTTTGAATTCAGACTGTTATATATTAGACGCAAAAACCGCTAAGTCATTCTATTTCCCCAATATCAAACAAGTAAGGGGGCTCTAGTCGGCAGCGCCCGACTAGGAGATTTCCTGTATCCTGTCTTAACGTACATTTAAATCCCTTTGCATTCATACTTACATTCACGAAATCACACATGCACACACACAGGCATACAAACGTTGTGCACATTACTTAGCAGCTGCGCTTGGCCGCCACTACGGAAACTAAATTCGTCAATAACTTCGGAGCTAAGATCATAATATTAATTAATTTTATTTTCAGCTTAACGAATTTCATTTTCAGCACTTGCAAGCATTTGCACATCCAAATGATGGAAAAGTGCAGGTCCGCGCTGGTTTTTTATTATTTTGTATTGTTTTATTGCTACGTAACCACTGAATTATATTGGGACATTGATGAGTTTGCTTATTTTTTGCAACCAACCAGCCAGCTCGCAACTTACGCATGTCATAAACCAATTCTCGCTTGCGCCCAAGACACACGTACATACAAACATATGTGTATGAGGCTGAAAATCCACAAAAATATAAATCTAGACTTTCTGCATCGAGTAGGCAGCCAACAATTATTAATAAAAATTCCGAGATATCACGCAAAAGTGGCAACCCCTTTGAATATTTTAAAGTCATCTAAAAGCAAAAGAGAAGTAAAGCGACCAAAAATTGATCTTTCTTAAATTTTCGGTGCATTGCTACTTGAAATCTTGAAAAAAAGCGGTAAAATTTTTTGTTCTAGGTGACATATCTATGTTTTATTTGGCTAGTGGTTCAGGGTAAAAAAAGATACATTTCCAACTTTTATTTTTGACCAATTTTTAAAGATTTTCAAATCTTGAAACGTTATTTGTCATAAAGGTGTTACACAAACTATATATATAGCTATAGCTATAGCTATAGCTTCATTTCTGTTAACACAGGATGGATCCACCTAAGTTTGTCCTGTAAAGAACCTGTCTTAGTACCCGTCAATGGTGCAGCACAATTGAGTACTCAGAAAAAAATATGGCCGCAACACAGATGACACACGGAATAGACGAGGCGATTCTAGACGAAGGCGGTAGGCTGACACCGCGTAAGGGCCCGCCCCTTATTCCAATGGTGTAGCATTGACACCGCAAAGGCAGCGGGCCAGCAAACCAACAAACCCACGGCAGCACTGGCCCGGGCCACCGTCTAATTTAATCACGAACATAAACAAAAGAAAGTAAGGACAGCCGTGGGAGTTGACATAGCAGTACTGTGTCTTAAGGTCGGATCCTCTACAAATATAGGATGAGAAGTTGGAATATCTATTACAAACTCACTTTTCCATGTACGTGTTTTCGAAACTGATGTCAATGATTCAGGCGGCCAAGAGATTCAAATTTCTAGTTTGGTGATTTCAAAGATTATTTTACCGAACATAAAATAAAATGGGAAGTTACCACTTTTTGCTCTCCAGGTAACAGGGCCTTGAATGTGTACTTTCATATCCAATTAGAATTTTTAAAGGACGCAGAGCTGTGCGTGCATACTTAAAGCGTGAAAAAAAACCCAGGGTTATTTTTAATTCCAAGGTGGGAAAGAAGGACCAAATATTAAATACTAAATACTAAATAATACTCAATACTTTCAGCCAATAAGCCAAACTTCTTTCCTGCTTAAAACATTCGAAAATATAATAGATAATTATATAATATCCACTCACTCACAAATGACAAGCATATCGAGACGGTCAGCGCTAGTGGAATCCACAAGCACTCTCAAAAATTTAATGGAAGCCAATGAAGATGCCCTCTGAGTTTTCAAGGATATTGAATTCGCTTTTGTAAATACAGCGCACAATGTAGTAGTCAAGTCATGCTAAAAAGGAGTGTCGACTTATACCAAACAAAGTGGCTAGGACAAATTTTAAAAACCAGGATAGCGGTGACAATGAGCACAACAGTCAGGGCTTGTACTACCAGGGGATATCCGTAAGTAGGTGTACTGCCACCGTTATTGTGGAATCTGCTAGTAGACGAGCTGCATTAGAACCTTACGGGCAATGACATTGAATGTCCGGAATATGCTGTGAGAGGATTGCGCTGGAACTGCGCGTAAGGTTAGAGTGGAGCATGACTGTAGGACTGAATATAAATCCAGCTAAAACGAAAATTGTGGCCTTTACAAAGCACAAATTTTACTCACATAGCCCAAACAAATTTGGGGACGTGTATATATCGCTCTCCACGGAAGTTATCCTAGATCAACGACTGGAATAGAAGATTCACACAAAGCACGTTATCAAAAATGTCACTCTCCATCTGATGAGCTGTTGAGCCCTTACTGATAAACTGTAGGGTTTATTTCCCAAAATTCGAAAGTCGATGCAATGGTTTGACTCATTGTTTGCAACGGCGCTGCTAAATGCGTAGGACGCACAGAACTGAAATACATGAAAAAACATCTTGGCATATCTGCCTTTCAAAAACGCACCATGTTCTACTTGGACTACCGCCCCTCTTTGCCCATGATTATTTGCTAGCGGATCGAGGCTGCTAGCGCAATCCTCCCAAGCGAAAGAGAGCCCAAATAGAATTTCAAGAAGTACTTCAGAGCAGAGCACTAAGAACGAGACGATCAGTCTACTACCTATAATGTGAAAACATATGCTATAAGGTTATATACTGATGGATCGCTCACAGAGTATGGTGTAGAAGCTGGGGTCTGTGTACCCACATACCTGTACCACGAACCTCTTGAAAAATTCACAAGCATTTTACAAGCAGAGATCCACGCTGCAGAGATGTGTGTCTTTTCCAATTTAAAAAGAGGGTATAAGGAACAAATTTCTCAAACAGTCATGCAACAATAATAGCGTTAACTGCTTGTAAGGTGGGGTCTAAGCAATGACAACTGTTTGATGATTGCCTGAACAAGCTAGGTAAGAAAAGACGCGAAAATTTTGGGACCAGTTTACCCTTATGGCTCCAGAACCTTTTCTGAACTAGCAGATCAGAGGCATGATGGGAAAAGGAAGAATACTGACAAGCATCACAGTCTAGCTATGAGCATTATCCTCGATGACGACGAATCACCGGAACACATCTTAGAGCACTGTTCAGCGGTATTCAGGTCGAGACTGGCTCAGCAGGGGCTGCAGCTGTTATCAAAGGACAAATTAGAGGTTTTTAACCAGCGAAAATCACTGCATTCTTACAAACTATTAGATCCGATAGAGAGCTATAATTTACTAGAGAGGCACAATATACCCAGGAGGTCGCAGTACGCTATTATTCAATTATTTGATAAATAACATGATTTTCCTGGGCTTGCTGTGTGGAAACTTGTTTCACAATTCCATTTTTATGTTCAATAACTTGGCTCTTCTATTTTTTTTTCTAGCTGGTTATATTGTATATTTTCATATTAATGACATATTTCTCCTAATGATCATTGTTCTTCTATTTTAATTTATTTGTGGGTGCTGTTTCCGTTTTCTTTTTCTATATTCGTCTAATCGTGAGGGGTGTCGGGTTAATTTATATTTGTCATTTGCATAATATTTGGTTCGGGATTCGGTTTCGTAAAATACCACCCTTGTTGCTTAAAGTTACTGATCCGCTTCTAAAATCTTTTCTTGCATGCAATTCTTTCATTGGTTGTGTTATTATAACACCTACTACGTGTTTCCAAATTTGCGGTGTTGAAAAACTAATATTTCAATATTTAATAGAATTATTGCATTTGATACTGTTCATTCTACTCCGAAGTTTCAGTACTGCATCCCGCTCCAGCTCATATATTTCCTGTTCCATTTCACCCTGTATCTGAATATTCCTGTTTTCGCTTGTAGCCGCCCATTTTCAGAAATTGCCATTGGATCTATTTGGCTTAGTAGAGTACTTTTCGTTACTTTTTACTGATTGTTGTTGACTTTGATTATATTATACCGTAATTATCTTAATTGTGGTGTAGCTTGAATTTGCTTCGCTTAAATATATACGCATGTTTCCAAGCATGTGCATGCAGCTGAAAAATAGTTGCAGAACAACACTTTTTTGATAAAAGGGGATTCCTCTCTTTCTAATCGTAGAACCATGCTTGGTTTAATCTTCTTACACAAACTAATTAATGGGTCTATTGATTCTTTCGAATTAATTAGCCTAATTCCTAATTCCGAGCAGAGATATTAAAATTTTTGCCGCTTTTTCTTAAAATTTATAATACTAAATATACTATTTGCTCGAAGCAGAAAGTCAAAGCTAATTCTCAATCACACATTTAATTTAAATAATAACAGCCAGTTCGAATCGTGTTGTTTGCCATAAAAAAAGATATAAAACAAGTAAGAACGTTGCAGTCGGACGTAACCGACTGCGTATACTCGTTCACAGTACATAGAAGTTATTATTGTTATTTTGGAAAAATATAGAATTTTTAAATTTCGTAGGGCCCGAGGTAGGCGTGTCCAACATTTTTTGGCTCGATCTTAAGAGGAAGTCACCCAAACACTGTCTGCCAAAATTTGGTGAATCTAGCTGTAAAATTGTGGGTGAAAAGCTATTTTCTATTTTTTAAGGCGGAGTGCTGGGGAGCGTTCTAATCGTTGTGGCCGGAATATAAAGGCCGCAATCTTATTTTTAAGGCGGGGGCGCTAAGGGAGCGTTCTAGTAGTCGTGGCCGGGAAATCAAGGTCGCAATTTTTGGCGGAAGTCACCAGAAATTTACATTTTAAAGTTAGTGACTCAGCTTTAATATTGTGGGAAATATTGAGCTTTTAGCGAATTGCGATTTGAAGTGTATCGACATGTTATCGATTTGCTAGCCCCCCAGTGAGCGTGGCACAAAAATCATAACAGTTTGTCTGAAGCTGATAGCTACAAGTATATATCCAAAGTTGTCTCTACCTTCAATAGCGCCGAAAAATATGACGTTCATCCGGACAGACGGTCAGACGGACGGACAGCATGACGGATATTGCACAAAACCAATATACTAGTTTCACTTCGTGAATGAGTATAATTAGTTATGTCATAAGCATAAGTCAACTCTGTCAATTCAAATCAAATAACTTCACAGGAGCTGAACCTGTTAACAGATTACCATTGCAACTCCATACATAAGGCATAAAACAACATATAAATCAATCTTCTCGTGTTTTTCAATTATATTTAAAAAAGGTAGCATATCGTTGCTCTCATTGGTGACCCCGACGTGATTTTTTTGGCGTATATTTTTATCCCCTCTCATTTTGGATTACTTCTTTGACAATTTTACGTTTGCATTCTCATCTGTTTGTGCATAATGCGGTGCCAAACATATCCACATACAAATATTCAAATTTGTGTGGTCACGCTCAAATTGTATGCAAAAACATTTAGAAACATTGCGTGCATTTCTTACGAAATTAATATTTTTATTTCTTGCAAAAAAATATAATTTCCTCGATCAAGTGCCAATTGTGCCGCTTTTGGTATATACCGTCGTTTATCGACTACTCCCATTTGCATTGATCTTCCTTCGCTGTATTTCGTTTCTCGCATTTTGGTGCGCGCGCATGCAGGGTATTTTTCTGTGACAATTAATTTGTTTCATAATTGTTTGAGTGTTGAGTTGTGAAGCTTTTAATATGCCTGATCTTCAATAAGACAACCATGGCTCCAGGATTGCGCTAAGTGCAATCGATTTTTATAGAGCAAAGGCCGAATCTGTAAAGCGTCAGGGCACCTCATAGAACCCGTTCCTTCATGACGGTGTGCTTATAAATTTTGACTAAGGTGATCTACTTTCGCGTGTTAAATTTGCATAAAATTGGAAGCTAGATTTTATTACTGCGCAGTCCAACCTAGAGAAGTTAGATTAGGTGGAGCTGCTTACAGGCGTGCGATCCAATTTCGCATAAATATTTTTTGAGCTGGACCCAGCTAACTCGGCAACTAGCATCGCATTGTAGTAATGCAAATTCACCAATTGTTTTGCACAATTTAAACGGAGAGCCATCATCTTCAAACACATCATCCAGGAAATCACGCCTATCCAACCTGCAATTACCACGCTTCGATGGAAATTATTCGGATTGGGAGAGGATTTGACAACAAATAAGCTTTCAAGCTGGAATTTTATGGCTTCGTTTTTGGAAAAGAGATGCCGTACTATGGAAAATGTGGGAAACGTCATGGTATCACAGACACCTCGCCATTAGGTGGTTAGAATTACTCACAAGTCGAACTAAAGCGCACTCATTACTTCAGTTAGCAATTATAATGCTTCCTCTTGCTAATTCTGCAATTCTAAGGACAATTCCATGCCTAAATGTACTCGTTTTTTAATTTAACGTCACATTGCGATACAAAAAAGCAAAAAAAAATGAGTTTGTGCCTGAGCTGCCTGAGCTGCCTGAGCAAGGACACTACAAGCATTGCCACATGAAACATCATTCATTGGTGCATATGACGTCAAACACACAAACATTAACATCTCCTGAGCCGAATTTTCAGTCACGTCCATCATCGGATTTAGTTTCGTGCTCATCTGAATTGTCACTTCCTACACCTCAACCTCCAAATAGTATGCCCAATAATTACGTGTTACAGGCAAATAGATTATATGTTGATATACCTCAAATCGCAAATTGTTAAAAGCTAAATATTTCCCACATTTGGTATGTAGATAGCCAGTGACCTCACCAAAAGATTGCGACCTTGATATTCCAGCCACGCCCACTAGAACGCTCCCCAGCCACCCAGCCTTAAGAAATCGCAAATGGCTCTATCTCCCACAGTTTTGATCTAGAGTCACCAAATTTTAAACGTAGATGGTTGGTCACCCCTTTTAAAGCTCGGTAAGAAAATTTCCCGGCAACGCCCACTCCCGCCCCCGCGAAAATGCGAAAATGTATATATCTCACAATTTTATCGCTAGATTTTTCAAATTTGGCAGACAGTGTTTGGGTGACCTCCTCTTAAGATCGGGCCGCTCGCAACCTCCCCAACGAAAAATAAAAATCCTGTTTTTTTTCCAAAATAACAATAATAACTTCTATGTACTGTGAAGAAGAATACGCAGTCGGTTACGTCCGACTGCATCGTTCTTTCTTGCATGTTTAACCCCTTCATTAAATTTTGCTCACCTTCTTTGGTAACACTACGGCTTTCCCTCATCCAGTTTTTTTTATACCTGAAGCCATTGAAAATGGGAAAATCGGGGTATAATGGCTTTGTGCAAATGTGTGTAACATGCAGAAGGAGGCATCTCCAACCCAATCAATTATATATTCTTGATTAGCATCACCAGCCGAATCGATCTAACCTCCGTCTGTATAAAAGAGTCGATTTCGGAGACTACAAAAGCTAGAATGCTGAACTTGGACTTTTTAAATTTCTGTATAGCATACGCGGATCAAGTTTAGTTCAAATCACCGATAACTCATCTCGTTTTCTTATCTTCAATAATTATAAGTTTTTGACTCGATTTTTTAAGCATATCTTAGAAAACATAGGGGCTAGAATAACCAAATGTGGATAAATATGCTCGCGTGAAGCATGCACAGGTAGGAAATATACTATTTCACATTTTGGATACCTCCGCCCATTAGCCCGATATATGCAAAAATGTGTAAAGAAAAAAACGCAATTTAAATACTACGGACTTGGGCTTTCGATTTTACCTAGATTGTATTGCTCTGGTTAAGCCCTACAAATTGTATTGGGATCGGGCGCTACCGACTGGAACCTTCTCACTTGTTTTTCTTACTTCTACTTGCCGTGGACTTTTTTAAGCTTATTGGTTTCTTGTTTGGCTTTAAGTTATGCCGTTTCTTAACTCTTTGAATCATAGAGACATTTGTTCACGTATTTTTAGCTAAATCTCGGATAGACCTCTATTTTTATATTAAGGCCAATACCTTTTTTCACCTATTTGCTAAAGAACATGTTTAAGAACATGTCTCCCGTAATAATATTTTTCACACTGTTGGCACAAACTTTATAGCGTTTAGCTAATTTTCGATAAGAACTTCCGTTTTCTTTGCAGTAATTGTGCACGACTGTTTTGCGAACTTGCTCTTCGATTCGCATTATTGTTAAAACTAAAATGCGAATGGTGCAAAGTGCACACACAAACTAAGCAGCACCAATCAAGTTTTCTAACGGTGCATTACACGGCGTCACCAAAAACTTATTCTGAGAAAAATAGTTGATGTAAAATGTACAGTTTCTTTTCGGTACACTTATTAAGGGGCCCCAGCTAACTGGTGTATAAGGGGTCTAACGTGTTATTTTTATTTAAATATATACATGCAATGCTGGAAGTGTGACAATACTCGCCAGAGGCAGCGTACAAGATTAACAGACTTTACATAGACAGCTCTAGGCACTACCAGACTGTCACGATAATCAGAAATAACATCACAGGTTGGACAGACCTCGTCATGGCTCCGCTAAATACTGTACTTAACTTCCAAGCAATTATAAACCGACTAGATTTCATGTATGCGGACAAGCGCTCGCTGCATTATTTTGGGCAACATAGTAATACTCAAGTACTACAATTGGGTGGAGAAAAAATTAAAAAATTCCGGTACAAAAGTACCGAAGCGGTACACTTCGTGACTTTAATTAACCCGATTTTGGAAAGCCAAGTACTTCACGACCTTGAATCTGAAATCGGGCTGCCACCAGATAGTCTTAGCGGAACAAGATCGTAAATAAACATATTTTTCTGTAAACGGCGGAAACTATGAGTTCTGTGGGTTACAATACGTTCTGAACAATGCCGGAAGCATTTCTCAAATTTCTAATTGATGATGTCCGGCCAGAAACTCCTCGTGACGGCGGCTGGAAGCAAACTCTTGGTACAGTCATATCTCTGCCAAAGGTGCTGACTAATAGTAGTCGGGCTACGAATAGACAACTGTTTCAGAAAATTACCTAATCCAAGTGCTTGGTTGTTTGATTTGTCTCTGGATACCTCTCTTCCTCCAGTTTTACTTTTGACCACCAGCGGTAGACGGGCTATGCCGCGTTTACATAAAGACCCTGAAGTCACCTTTAAAAGGATGACGAATAGCCTGAACCTGCCTAACGAGATAGTTCAGTTCATCACTAGCAACAGGGAACCTGTGGAACCAGGGAATAAGTGGCGTCATGCAGCACCTTGCCTTAGTGGTGGATGAAAAATCTGGTACCGCGTCGACATGACCTGACTTATCCTTAAGTACGCGTCCCTTATGGATAAGTTCCTAGTTTTGTACACTATTAAAGTGGTTACGGCAGAATGAGCGATGGAAAATGTAGTGGCATTAGCATATTTCCCTGTCGATACCGACGAAGCAGGTGAGGACGGAGATGCACTGGCTCGTGAATTTCTTCCAATTTCTAAGGACGATTAAACAGCTTGTGATCAGCTGTGGTTCCAAATAGAGTGCAGCCCACTTTTATAAACACAATCAGGGCGAGGTACTAGACCTCGCTCTAATTAGCAGTTCTCTGTCCGATTTCATCGGAAATAGGCGGATTACTGATGAGGCCAGTCGTCGCAAATCACCAGCGCATAAGATTTGATCTCCCAGTCCAAGCGGAACTCCTTTCCTACTTTTTTAAGCTAAAGAAGAGATTTGCGGAAAGCCATAGTAGCATGGTAAGTTTGACGTCAAGACAACTTCATGATGTGCTTTTATCCTCCTACCATGATAGTGCAGCGCAAAGACAACATCCGGTGAAACGAGAGATAAATCTTTCGCTCCTTTTTAAAGCCAGAAAACAAACTAGAGGCATAAACAAATAAGTCTTAGACCTTTCTGCTTAAGACCGCAGGACGGCTATTTGATTTGCATATCTGGTGCAGATTGTAAGCTATCAATCCCCTGCCTATATACAATTCGCTTACATCACAGGCAGATCGATGAGTTCTTTCTATATTAGTTAGTCGGTAAGATTGAGACGGCATTCAGGGCAAAGAATATTGCTTTGTGCTTTCTCATAGACGTCAAAGGTGACTTCGACACTACTGGCCAGTCAATAACTAGGGTATTCACTTCTAGAGGCGTTGACACCATATCTACTGTTTGAATAGAAAGAATGCTTATGCATAGCGACATAAGATATATACTGGACGTCATCATTTTCCACATCCGAGATGTCAAAGGGTGTCCACAGGGCTCCCTTTTTTGGTCCGTAGTGACAGATGAAATACTGGTAAGTTCGCTGGTAAGTTCAGCATATCCACCAATGATATGATGCAAACAGCATTCAACACGCCCCTTGGATGGTGCACGAAAGGGGTTCTTAATATCAACGCACAGAAGGCAAATCTTTCCCTTCTCGAAACGGTACTTCATCAATGTCGGATAACTCTACAGTGGTAAGACACCGGTGGAGTTTTCCAGGAAGATCAAATATTGTAAGGCTGTAGGTGTAAGGCTAGATAAGAAACACAACTGGCACTCACACATTGATAAAACTTTGACCAAAGGAACTCATAGCATGTGGGCATGTCATAAAATATTTGGTGAAAAGTGGGGCTTAGACTCGAAGACCATCAAATGACTGTACAATATTATGGTCATGCTTGTTATCACGTACGTTGCCCACGTCTGGCGGCCGGGGGTCCAGCAGGCCACTACCAAAGAAAAATGCCTTTACGTTTGCCATGCGTATGTGTCCACACCCAGATAATAAATGCTCTTGTATCAAATAGTACATTTTACCAACGCTATTATTAAATTTTCTTTTCGTAAACGATGCCCTCGATTTTAATTAGTGGATATTATCCTTAATGAATAATTTGTTAAGTTTGCGGACATAGAGACTGAAACGATGTTTAATGGCCATCGGACAACAACAGTGCGGTTTCTCCGGGAGCCAGCACTGCAACCCCAATGGGTAATGACGATTCTTTATGGGCTCAATATCATTTACATCTTGCCAAAACTTACTTACAAAAATCTCCTCTGACCATTTCCACGACTACTTTTTGCTCGTTTGACAAACCCCAATCTTCCTAAACTATCTCTTCCTCAGACCCTTCCACATGGTGAACTAATTGTCATCACTTTCTCACCCAACCTTGCTGAATACTTATGGGATCTCCTGCCTGCTACATTATTTGCAGAAAGCCATTATACATATCTATGTAAAAAGGTTATAAGTAAAATGTTATCCTCTTGCCCTCTCCCTTGTATCTAACTGGCAATTCTACTCGACCAACGATTATGTGATCTTCACTATGGCCAAGCCTCAACACCCACCTTCTCAGACCACGAATGGACTCGCCCAGTACAAAAAGAAATGCAATTTTCGTGGATCGTTTTTGCAACACCGTTGTACTGCCTTGATCACCTGCAATACAGTTGCTTAAAGCGTGATCCTGCTATCTTCACAAATTCTGACAGTACTCGCATACCATTAAACTGTAAGCCAGCAAATATTCCATTTCAGTCTTTCACAGAATTTCTTAGCCATATTCATATGGCCGATTTTAATTCGAGCATGCAACATACCTTTATCTAATTTATTATGGTTCATTATTTTCTTCTCCACCTTTTTGGAGGAGGCCCCATCAACGAGCATGATTCGCCTGCTTGGATCGCTCTCCTCCTCGCGTTTCCCGCGCAATTTAGACAGGTCTTGCTGTATGTGTTTTTCATTTCACACATGTACCAGAAGATGTACCTTTTCAACGCTATGGAATCCCTAAGCCATTATCTGACTGACCGCAGATCCAGCAGATCAACTTCGTATGACCACGACGTGTTAATAGCGCGTTAATAGCTCCCAACTTGATTGCTCCTGAAATTGCTCGCTAATGCCAAGACGAAGCTGGTAGCTGGCGACTTTCAGGATGTTGCAACAAGCTGATAAATACTTCTTCTTTCTGGTTGCCTCTACTTTCACACATTCGTCTCGCAGCTGATCTAAGGAGAACATCCGTAACCCATAAATGAAGCTGGCGGTGTCGTCTTTGAGTGCCTATTTGACAATTTTTTTTTTAATCGCGCTGAGAGACTCCGTATTATATTAGACGTAGATGTACTAACGAACAGTACATTCAAGTGACCCAACGATACCAAGCAAGGGCTTGTAAATGCGCGGACCCACGCTATATGCCACCCACCTCCCGCCCAACCGACCAACTGGCGCGCCGCAGAACGTGCGGTGATGATTAAAAAGATTATTATAACTTGAACATAATATACGAAATGGGTTAACAATAACATAGTTAGTTTGACACATTTGAAGAGAAAGCAGTAAAATTCTTTGAATTTCCGCTCGGAACCACAAAACTAATTTGGCTGATTAATTCGGTAGAATCAATTTCCCCATTGATTAGTTTGTGTAAGAAGCTTACACCAACATGGTTCTACGAACAGATAAAGAGACAAGATTTATTAGTAAGAGTCTACTAAGGAATGCGAGCATTAAGATTTCAATTAAAAACCCGGAGGGCAAAAAGCAGAAATTGTTTTTGTACAGATTCAATTCTCTCCTGTTGAACATTGTATTGGGGACGCCATATTCAAGATTCATATTCAAGAATTGGACGAACAAGTGAAGTATATAGAGTTTCAGTAACGTAGGGATCGTAAAATTCTTTCCACCAGCACCATTAGCAGCAGTAGAAATATGTTTGTCAAACTTCAGCTCATTGTAACGCAAATTGCTAATTGCTAACGCTAATAGCTAATTGTAACGAATCTCAAAATATCCGGCAGAAACGGTTTAGATGGCGGCCCTGTTGCATCTGTTGGAAGCTTTCCTTTTCGAGATCGCTCCTTGCTTTAGCTGAGTCTGGAACTCATCATTCCTCGTCAATGCATTGGTGGCAGCTGCCTATGGTGCTGGGTTACTTTATTGAGAGAACCCATCATCTCCATAAACCCCTTGGGTATCTGTTCCTGTAACACGCGACTTATTGAGTCCAACTGCGTTTCTCTATATATAAGCTGTTGTAGTGTATAAAAAACAAGAACTCGGAACGATGTTCGACTTATGAATATTCTTTATTATCTTACCAAACGAGGGCTTGACATAACGGAGAGCTATTCTTTCATGCATATAATATAAGCAGCTGGCATTTATGTACATAAGAGCTCTCGCACAGGCAGATTATGCATACGCTGCATAATTGATACAGCTTCGTTCTCACAATCGCTACTTGGATCTTGGCCACGAAGCCACCGATCCTATTTCACGTGGTTGTAATAATATTAATTATTTAGTAATATATATATATATGTTTTTGTCATGTCATTGCCTTCTCTGAAATATGGTTAATGCCTGACATCATCGAATTTGAAACCATATCTGACAAGTTCTCTAGCTATAGAAAGATTGTACTTCTCGTCGTTTTGGTGGTGGTGTGCTTATTGCTATCGATACTGATTTATTTTCAGATATAGTAATATCTAACATTAGTAAAGATACAGAATTTCTTGCTTTCAAATTGTGCTTTAACGCTGTCTACCTTTTTTTACTTGTTTCCTTCCTCCTTCCTCAGAAATTTCTGTCTATTCCTTGCATTTCTCTGCTATACACTCTGTATCCGCTATGCTTTCCGATCGTGATTTTCTTGTAGTTCTGTGTGACTTTCATTGTGCTGGAACTACTTGGATTTCTAGTCCGGATTCTAGCGTGTTGACTTCCACGACTCAAAATGTTTTTCTTGATAATTTATTTCGGATGTCAGTGTGTTAAATCAATGCTATCCCAAACTCGCTATATAAAATGTCTAGTCTCATTTTTCTTTTGGATCAATCATTCTCCTCTGTTCCCTGTACCCCAATTTAGAGGTATTGATTGATACTTGCCCAGCTATTTTCCCAGACTGACTAGTCTCTGCTTTACATGTGCAAGGACATGGATAGTGCAATCGCAATTTCGCATTTCACTTTAAACTATCTATATGATACATGTGTCCTGGTTTGTGATCCAATTATGTCTAGTTTGGCTTACACGGGAATTAAAAAACTTAAAAAATAAAAAGTCAAGTCACGGGAAGTTCAAAAAATCTGGCTCTTTCTTGGATTATACTCGATATCTGATTGCTCGATGTCATTTCACTGACCTAAATAACCAAAGTTATAAGGATTACTTTAAAAGCGGGATCCGAACTTCGTTAATGCGAAGCGCAAATCATCAACACTACCATCACCTATATTCCTTAAAAAAATTACAGCAGACTCAGATCAGGCTAAATGACTTATAGTTCTTAGAATTGATTATCTGATTTACCATATCTTTATAACATAAATGTTTCTAGTGTCATTTTGGGCCTTTGATCACAGAAAGTTCTCACTAAATGATCGAAGGGTCATCAAGCTCATTTTGACCGGGACCTGATGGAGTACCAGGCTGCATGCTTAGGTATTGTGCTGAAGGGGTCTCAAAAGCCTTTGTATAAACTATTTTATTTGTCGTGGGGTTCAGTTCTTTTCCCAATATTTGCAAAGAATTATTAATTATTCCTCTCTTTAAAAAAGAAAACAAGGCTTATGTTTTGAACTATAGACGTATTTCTTAATTGTCTGCTATTCCTAAGCTGTTTGAGAAGTTGATTCAACTTTTCAACTTTTCAACTTCAACATCTTTGCAGATCTATAGTTTCACCTGCCAGCACGGGTTTATGAAATATAGATCTACTACCACTAACTTATTGGAATTCACGTCTTTTGTTATTAACGGATTCCAAAATAAAATACAAACAGATGACGTTTACACTGATTTCAGTAAGACGTTTGATTGTGTTATTCATTCGCTTTCACTGCATAAACTTCATCTTCTGGGATTTCCAAATAACTTAATTCATTGGATATCTAACTATTTATCTTTAAGAACCCAAAAAATATACTTTAAAGGCCTTGTCTCTAAACCTGTTCAAGTTACATCCGGAGTTCCACAGGAGCGTAACCTTGGTCCGTTGTTATGCACTTTGTTCATAAATGACGTTCCCTCTGTGATAAACCACTCCCGGTTACTGATGTACGCCAATGACGTAAAACGTTGCCTGTCGTCTACTAATTTTCTATGTGTCCAAAGTATCTTTAAGAACCTAAAAAGTTTATTCAAAGGCCTTGTCTCTAAACCTGTTCAAGTTACGTCCGGAGTACCACAGGGACGTCACCCTTGTCCGTTGATATGCACCTTGTTCATAAAAGGACCTTCCCTCTGTGATAAACCATTCCCGGTTACTGATGTACGCCGAAAACGTAGAACTTTGCCTGTCGTCTACTAATTTTCTATCTAGCCAAAGTTTTCAATCCGACCTTGACAGTTTTCAAACCTGGTGTCAACTAAATTTATTAAATCTTAATTACAGTAAGTGTAAATTAATGTATTTTATAGACGAATGCCCAGAGTATTTATACGAACGCTAAGAGTATTTATACTCGTTCACGAAGTAAAAAAAGTATATTGGTTTTGTGTAATGTCCGTCATGCTGTCCGTCTGTCCGGATGAACGCTATATTTTTCGGAGCTATTGAAGATAGAGACTTGAAATTTTGGATATATATTTGTAAATATCTGCTTCAGACAAAGTGTTAATATTTTTGTGCCACGCCCACTGGGACGGTGGCAAGTCAATGACATGTCAAATCGCAATTCGATAAAAGCTCAATATTTGCCACAATAAAAAAGTTGGAGTCACCAAATTTGGTATGTGGATTGCTGGTGACGTTCTCCAAAAAATGTGACCATGATTTTCCGGCAACACCCACTACAACGCTCTCTAGTGCCCCGCCTTAAAAATCGGAAATGGCTATATCTCCCACAGTATTCGAGCTAGAGGCTCCATATTTGGAATATATATTACTGGAAAGTTCCCCCAAACATCGCAGAAAAATTTTCCGGCCACGCCCCTTCCTCCTCCCCTAAATCCAATATATTTGAAAGGTCAAAACGATAACGTGTATAATTCACACAATTTTAAAGCTAGAGACAACAAACAATATTGCGACCTTGATATCCCGACGACGCCCACTAGAACGGCCTACAGCCATCCCATCTTAAAAATCGGAAATGGCTCTACCGCCCACAGTTTTTGAGCTAGAGTCACCAAATTTTAAAAGTAGATTAGTGGTTGCCCCCTTTAAATACGCCCACCCCCGCCCACTCCCGCCCCCGCAAAGTGCGAAAACCTATATCTCTCACCGTTTTAAAGCTAGATTCACCAAATTTGGCAGACAGTATTTATGTGACCTCCTCTTAAGATCGAGCCAAAACATTTTGGACACGCCTACCCCAACCCATACGAAATTTAAAAATGCTGTATTTTTCCAAAATAACAATAATAACTTCTATGTACTGTGAACGAGTATTCGCAGTCGGATACATCCGACTGCAACGTGTTTACTTTTTTTATTTCTTTACTTTAAATTTATGCCTTTGATTAATTGTCGGTTATAAAAAAAATTGTCAGGTGCGTGAAAACGTTAAGTTGAGTTACGTTTGCTTCTGGTTGAGTGATAATATATCGTCGATAAAATGCGCTAGCCTCAGCGGCCGCATTATCGACTTGATTGAGTCCAAATCAGGTTTAAATTGGACTTGTGAATCCTGTAGGGATTTTGAAAGGGACATAATGGAATTCATGAGGCAGACTAAGAGGGGCTTTGGGGATATTTTCGGCCAGTTTGAAAAACTATTCGAATGTTTCTCCGCTCTGGATAATGAGTTCAAAGCTGTGTAGCTTTTGAACGAAGATCCAAGGCGTAAAAATGCCCATTTAAGGCTGTTTATTGGCCCTATTGCACTTTCTGTCCCTGCGGAATTGCCCACTACATCCTCTCCTAATTTACAATTAATTAATTTGTCATCCCCTTCTCCCTACATCAAAGGCAGAAGTGACGAAAACAACATCGTTCCCATGGGTCCTTCTGAACCTTTTTCTGATTCTGTAGTTATTAGCTCTGTTGACACTGATCAACTTTCTAGAGCTAATAAATCGACCGAATCAAATGGACAATTAACCAAGTCTAATGCTTCATTGGAAGCTTATGTTCCAAATGTGACCCTTATAGGTGTTGCACATAAAAAACAAATCTTTGTTTCTAGGCTTGCCCCTGACTACATCTGCGGCTGGCAAGGCCTTTGTTCTGGCCAAACTGAAAGCCAATATTACGGTGGAAAAATGCTAATTTTCGAGCATTTGGGAAATTCCTTCATTAAAACTAACTGTTCCGGGCGAACATTTCAGCAACATTTATTGTAAAAATTCTGACCAGACCACTTAATCATTAAAGAATATACTGCGAAAAAGAAAAATCGGTCTCAGTTTGCACTTCAGACTCGTGGTGTTAATCTAAACCCACTTCTTGCATTCTCTGTTAGCACAAAAACCTAACATCCTCAATCTCACATGGCTATCAGAATGTAAGAGGTCTTTGTACTAAGCTTAGTAATCTTCATCTTAGTAACCTATCCTTTCCTTTGCATGTCATTGCCTTCTCTGAAACATGGTTAATGTCTGACATCATCGAATTTGAAACTATATCTGACAAGTTATCTAGCTATAGAAAAGATTGTACTTCTCGTCGTTTTGGTGGTGGTGTGCTTATTGCTATCGATACTGATTTATTTTCAGATATAGTAATAACTAACATTAGTAAAGATACAGAATTTCTTGCCTTCAAATTGTGCTTTAACGCTGTCTTCCTTTTTTATACTTGTTTCCTTCCTCCTTCCTCAGAAATTTCTGTCTATTCTTTGCATTTCTCTGCTATACACTCTGTATCCGCTATGCTTTCCGATCGTGATTTTCTTGTAGTTCTGTGTGACTTTCATTGTGCTGGAACTACTTGGATTTCTAGTCCGGATTCTAGCGTGTTGACTTCCACGACTCAAAATGTTTTTCTTGATAATTTATTTCGGATGTCAGTGTGTTAAATCAATGCTATCCCAAACTCGCTATATAATCAGTTCTTTTCCTAACATTTGGAGAGAATCATTTATTATTCCTCTCTTTAAAAAAGGAAACAAGGCTTATGTTTTGAACTATAGACGTATTTCTTAATTGTCTGCTATTCTAAGCTGTTTGAGAAGTTGATAACTTTTCAACTTCAACATCTTAGCAGATCTATAGCTTCACCCTGCCAGCACGGGTTTATGAAATATAGATCTACTACCACTAACTTATTGGAATTCACGTCTTTTGTTATTAACGGATTCCAAAATAAAATACAAACAGATGACGTTTACACTGATTTCAGTAAGACGTTTGATTGTGTTATTCATTCGCTTTCACTGCATAAGCTTCATCTTCTGGGATTTCCAAATAACTTAATTCATTGGATATCTAACTATTTATCTTTAAGAACCCAAAAAATATACTTTAAAGGCCTTGTCTCTAAACCTGTTCAAGTTACGTCCGGGATTCCACAGGAGCGTAACCTTGGTCCGTTGTTATGCACTTTGTTCATAAATGACGTTCCCTCTGTGATAAACCACTCCCGGTTACTGATGTACGCCAATGACGTAAAACGTTGCCTGTCGTCTTCTAATTTTCTATGTGTCCAAAGTATCTTTAAGAACCTAAAAAGTTTATTCAAAGGCCTTGTCTCTAAACCTGTTCAAGTTACGTCCGGAGTACCACAGGGATGTCACCCTTGTCCGTTGATATGCACTTTGTTCATAAAAGGACCTTCCCTCTGTGATAAACCATTCCCGGTTACTGATGTACGCCGAAAACGTAGAACTTTGCCTGTCGTCTACTAATTTTCTATCTAGCCAAAGTTTTCAATCCGACCTTGACAGTTTTCAAACCTGGTGTCAACTAAATTTATTAAATCTTAATTACAGTAAGTGTAAATTAATGTCTTTTATAGACGAATGCCCTTATTTAACAATTATATTACTAATAAATCTTTCCACTCTTTCTAATCGTACAACCATGTTTGGGTGTAATCTTCTTACACAAACTAATCAATGGGGAAATTATTTACACCGAATTAATCATCCAAATTAATTTTGCGGTGCCGAACAGAAATACGAAGATTTTTTTCACCGCTAATGCTTCTTATGTTCCTAAAACGTTAGTTCTTTGTTATCTTTCAAAACTTTTGCGATCTTCGGCAATACACGTTCTGCGGCGCGCCCCTCGGTCAGTTGGGCGGAAGGTGGGTGGCATTTTGCATTCGTCCGCGCGTTGGGCCACTTAAATATACTGTTCGTTAGCACATTTACGTTCAATAAAAAAACAAAAATCGGTCTCCGATTGCATTCCACCACCCGGTAGTAGTTTAAATCAGCTTCTTGCGGTCACTGTTAGCACATATAAGAGGTCTTTGTATCTTAAAAGTCTATCCCTTCCCTTTCATGACATTGCCTTCTCGGCAACATGGTTAAAGCCTGACATTCTAAAAGCTAAAATCTTATCTAAGAAATTCTCTGTTTATAGAAAAGATCGCAATTTTCGTCGTGGTGGCGGTGTACTTATTTCTGATGATGCTGATTTAGTTTCCGAGATATAAATTATTGATTGTAGTATAGAAATAGTATTTGTTGATGTCAAATTGTGTATTAACGGTGTCTGCCTTTTTATTACTTGTTTCTATATTCCTCCTTCTTCAGATAATTCTGCCTATTCTTTGCATTTCTCTGGTATACACTCTGTATCCGCTATGCTTTCCAATCGTGATTTTCTCGTAGTTCTCGGTGTCTTCAACATTGCTGGAACTACTTGGATTTCTAGTCCTGATTCTAGTGTGTTGACTTCCACGACTCAAATTGATTTTGTTGATAATTTAATTGAGATGTCATTGTGTTAAATCAATGCTATCCCAAACTTACTATATAAAATGCTTGATCTTATTTTTGTTTTGCATCACTCTTTCTAGTCTGTTTCCCGTACTGAGCGTATATCATGTCCGGAAGATCCCTATCACCTCACTTTAGAGGTATTGATTGATTTACCTATCCGGGTGGTAAGCCCAGGTAATAAACCTCAGAGCAAGCATGCCAATTTCGGAAAACCAACTTTGCCAAACAAACTCAGCTCTTATTCCAGACTGACTGGTCTATGCTTTAGTTGTGTACGGACATGGAAAGTGCAATTGCGGTTTTTTATTCCACTTTGAACCATCTTTTTGATGCATGTGTCCCGGCTTGTAAATCAATTAGGTCTAACAAACATGTTTGGCTTACATGGGAATTGACCACCTTAAAAATAAAACGGATGTACGGGAAGTTCAAGAAATCTGTCTCTTTCCTGAATTACACTATATATCTGACTGTTTAATCTGATTTCTCTGTTCTTAATAACCAATGTTATAAGGATTACCTGGAAAGTTGTAGGATACAGTTCCAGCGGGATCCTTAACGGTTTTATGATTTCGTTAGGGGAGTGCCCCTAAACCAAGTCATTTCATACATTTTAGACCCTTTGCATTCATTCACACATACACAGCATCACGCACACACACACACACATAGCCTCCATTATGGAAACTAAATTCGTGAATAACTTTCAAGCTAAGAGCATGATCATAATGATCAAACCAAAGCCCAAGTCCGTAGTATTTGAATTGGGTTTTTTTCATATATTTGCATATATGTGGCGAATGGAATTATCGGAAATGTACCTTACCTGCGTATGCTTTACGCAAACATATTAAACAAAATTTGGTGTCAGTAGTAGGGAACTGTATGTTCTGTGACAGGATGTAACTGTCACTTTTATTACTCTGAGGTGAATAATTAATGATTTATGACCAGACGTTCCCCAAATCAATAGGCACAGGTCAACAGGTACAGTACCCCAATTAATATTTAGGTCCTTGACCCTTTTTGTGGTGGGAGTGATGGAAGCGATCATTTAATTGCGCTTTGTGACTCTTTTTGCGGGGATGGAGGTGCGGTGATCGTTTTATGGGGCCAAGTGACCCTTTTTGAGGAAGAGGGAGTCAGGGGACCGATTGTTTTTTGGGCCTATGTGACCTTTTGTGGAGGGGGAGTTGAGAAACGATGCCGTTAAATTGTATTGCCTGACCCTTTTCGGAAGTGGCGTGGGTGCTCGATTATTAAAATTCGGATTAGAGGTGTGAGGGCTTATAAGAACAAGTGCATGCATCGACTTGTTCAACTTCTATTCCGGGGATGGGATAAGGGACGATCATTAAAATTCATATTTGGTACGGGACGGATCATTAAAATTGCGATTTGAGGTGTGAGGGCTAATCAGATCATGTGCGCACAAGCGCACTCACGTTCGGCTACTTTCTCGGGTGTGGGATAAGGGTCCGATTAGGCATGTACGCAGACTTATAAATATTTAATTTACGCTCCCTTATCTGAAGAGTGTTAACAGCCTATATTTCTATACGGTGTGGGAACTGAAGGGTTATGCACAAAGGTTCGATCGTAAAATTTACGGCTATAGACACCTACTGATAAGGGTGGTTGTGTGTGTGTGTATAGCAAGGGTCAATGAGTAATCATAAATGCAACGAATATAAGGATGGGCTTCTGGATTTTTTTTCATAATTATTATAGTTTTATGACTTCTGGTTCACGAGTCAATTTTTAATAACAGCCTGAGTCATTTTTAGGGTGTCTCCATTCTTCGTTACATTGTTTTGGTTGTTTTATGACTTTGAGCGTACTTAGTACACGCACTGTATTGTAGGTGCACGAGGATCGAACCCTATGCCCTTTGCCCTTCCAAACCTGTTTGAGCCTTTGTTTAGTATTTCACAAGTCAATATGGCAATAAAAACAGCAATCCCTATTCTATAAAGGCTCCTTATATTCATTGAGTTGCCGTCATTAGTCCGTGTACTATTGAATCCCCAAAACCTTAAAACTAATTTTTTTTGTGTGTGTTTAAGCAAAATCTTTGTGAACTAAAAAAATTCTTTGTGAACTAAAAAAATTTTTTGTTAGCTTAACAAAATTCTTTGTGAGTTTAAAAAAATCTTTGTGAACTAAAAAATTCTTTGTGAATTAAGAACAAAATATTTGTGAGTTTAGATTGCACTTCCGCCTCCTGGTGTTAATATAAATCCACATCTTGCAGTCTCTGTGAACACAAAAAACTAACATCCTCCCTCTCACTTGGCTATCAGAATGTAAGTGGTGTTTGTAGCAAACTTAGTAATCTTTATCTGAGTAGCCTAGCCCTTCCTTTTCATTTCATTGCCTCCTCTGAAACATGGTTAAGGCCTGACATTCTAAATTCTGAAATACTATCTATCAAATAATCTATCTATAGAAAAGATCGCACTTCTCGTCGTGGCGGTGTGCTTATTGCTATCGATGCTGATTTATTTTCAGAGATAGTAATAACTAACATTAGTAAAGATACAGAATTTCTAGCCATCAATTTGTGCATTAAGGGTGTATGCCTTTTTATTACTTGTTCCTATATTCCTCCTTCTTCAGATAACTCTGTCTATTCTGTGCACTTTTCTGCTATACATTCTGTCTCCGCTATGCTTTCCGATCGTGATTTTCTTGTAGTTCTGGGTGATCTCAATATTGCTGGAACTACTTGGATCTCTAGTCCCGATTCTAACGTGTTGAGTTCCACGACCCAAATGATTTTCTCGCTAATTTATTTGGGATGTCATTATGTCAAATCATTGCTATCCCAAATTCTCTTTATAAAATGCTTGATCTTGTTTTTGTTTTAGATCACTCCCTCTTATCTGTTTCTCGTACATATCCTTGGTCATGCCCAGAAGATACTTATCACCCCACTTAAGAATTGTTTATTGATTTACCTGCCAGGGTACTAAACCCAGGTAGTAAGTCTCCAAGGCAAGCTCGCCAATTTCGGAAAACCGACTTTAGTAAACTAACTCACCTCTTATCCCAGACTGACCGGTCTCGGCTTTACATGTGTAGGGACGAGGATAGTGCAATCCAGATTTTTTTATTCCACTATAAACCAACTATTTGATATATGCGTCCCACTTTGTAATTCAATTGTGTCTGACAAACCAATTTGGTTTACACGGGAATTAAGCAATTTGACGAATAGAAAATCAAGGGTGTACAAGAATTTTAAAGAAACTGGCTCTTTCTTGACTTCTAATCGATATTTGATTGCTTGATCTAATTTCTCTGTCCTCAATAACCAATGTTATAAGGATTACTTAAAAAGTTGTAGGATACAGTTCCAGCGGGATCCTAAACGGTTCTTTGACTTCGTTAATGCGAACCGCAAATCATCAACACTACCATCAGCTCTATTTTTGAAGAAACGTGTGCTGACTCAGTTTAGGCTATTGCCGATTTATTCGCAAAATTTTTTCAAACGACTTATAGTTCTCAGAATTATTCTCCTGGTTTGCCATATTCATATCAGGTAAATGTTTCTAACTGCATTTTTGGGCCCTTGATCACAGAAAGTTCACTACTAAATGATCTAAAGGTCATCAAGCCCGAATTTTCACCGGGACCTGATGGAGTACCAGACCGCGTGCTTAGTTACTGTGCTGAAGGTCTCTCAAAGTCTTTGTATAAACTATTTTATTTGTCCGTGGAGTTCAGTTCTTTTCCTAACATTTGGACAGAATTAGATATTATTCCTTAAAACAGGAAACAAGTCTAGTGTGCAGAAGAAAATTATAACTTTTCAACTACAACATCTTTGTAGATCGATAGCTTCACCCTGCCAGCACGGGTTTATAAAATATAGATCTACTACCACTAACTTATTGGAATTCACGTCTTTTGTTATTAAGGGATTCCAAAATAAAATGCAAACAGATGTTATTTATACTGATTTCAGTAAGGCGTTTTAATTAACTGTTAATCGTTCGCTTTTACTTAATAATCTTCATCTTCTGGGATATCTAAATAACTTAATTCTATTTTACTGATTTTATTATTTATCTTTAAGAACCCAAAAAGTTTATTTACAGGCCTTGTCTCTAAACCTGTTCAAGTTACTTCCGAAGTACCGCAAGAAAGTCACCTTGGTCTGTTTTTGTTCACTTCATTCATAAATGACCTTCCTTCTGTGATAAACCACTTTCATGTGCGGATTCACGCTGATGACGTAAAACTTTGCCTGTCGCTTACTAATTTTCTGTCTGGCCAAAATTTGCAATCCGATCTTGACAGTTTTCAAATCTAGTGTCAAGTAAATTTATTAAATCTTAATTACAATATGTGCAAATTAAAGTCACTTTATAGACGAATGCCCATTTTGAATAATGATTCACTTGATGGTAAACCACTTGAGTGGATTGAGTCAGTTGATGATTTGGGTATCCTCCAAAAGCTACACGATGAAATACCGAAGTCGTTGCGCTCTGGTGCTGACACGAGCAACGATCTCAGTCGCTAGGCTAGCTTCAGCAACACTGGTAGGTGCTGGAGACAAGCGCTCATATGCCTATGTCGAGCGAGTACATATGTTTGTATGTGTAAGTTAACACATAAATTCCATAGCAACGAAGTAACACTACATGAATAATGCTGACACGCCAAAATGTGGGTTCAGTGCTCTGCACTAGCAACAATCAGCAGCGATCGTATGACACTTCGTGGCTGGAGTGCTTCGGCGCTTAGAATGCTGAGTCGGCATGCCGATTATGGTCCGATGGCGCGATGCATTGTCTTTACTGAGTAGAATTATGTTTTGCCTTTGTCTTTAGCTTCAGTCTGATTTTGAATAAAGTAGACGTAAGTCACTTCGAATCGCACTCCGGCACACTGCCGTCATTTGTCTTTATTGAACTATATTACTGTACCACAAGGACAGTAATCAACAAAGGGGATGAAGTCAAGTCTCCCACCATAATCATCATAACATAACACACCTAAGGATCCTACCTGGATCAACGTCCTTAAGGAAAGCCACCGGACTTGGATCACACCATCAGGAGCCACGTGGTTACACCACGGCCACTGGATTACATAACCAAATAACTGGCGCCCAACGTCTCAATACCCACCAAAATTCATAGGCAATAATACAAAAACATGTAAGTTTGTCAAGTGAACCCAAATAACAAATAATAAGTTAAAGAAAAAAGAAAAAAACACACAAGAATTGAAGTTGTGAAAAAATACATATTTTGCCAAGAAAAAACAATTGCATACTTTTACCAAAAATAAAAATAAAAACCATTGCATACCCTCACTAAAAATAAAACCATTGCATACCTTTAATGCATGTTTTTATTATAAATAAACAATTGCTACTTTTACTAAGACAATTATATGCCCAATGCGAAAAGTTTCATACAAGTGTCGAGGTTAACAAATGAGCTGGAACACCTATAGGGAAATTAAAACCGAGTACAACAGTGACGATAGTGTAGGCGAAGAACAAGTTGGTTGGTGTCCAGAAGATCAGGTAGGCAACACAATGGACCCTTCACAAATTCAAGCCCTCATTGACAATACCGTTAGATCGGCACTGTCACAACAACAGTCCCAAATAAATTCAATAACTCAAGAAATACAAAAGTTGCAAGTGAAAACGCCAACGGTCGTCTCTTACAAAAAAATAACTGTTGTTCCTGGGGTAAAATGTGACATAAAACTCGACATAATAAAATCCGTACCAGACTTCTCTGGTGCACAAGACCAATATGTTGCTTGGAGACAAGCAGCAGTTGATGCGTATGAACTTTTCAAGCCCTTCGACGGCAGTAGCGAACACTTCCAAGCAGTAGCCATTCTTAGAAACAAGGTCACAGGGCCTGCTGGAGCCTTGCTTATCTCCTACAACACGGTGCTAAATTTCGACGCCATCCTGGCTAGATTAGATTGCACCTATGCCGACCGAACATCCTTGCGCCTACTGAGGCAAAACTTAGACATGGTCAGACAAGGTGAAATGACACTTATGCAGTACTATGATGAGGTCGAAAAGAGACTAACTCTGGTAACTAATAAGATTGTAATGTCACACGAACAAGAAGGCGCTGATTTGCTTAACGCTGAAGTTAGAGCCAATGCCTTACACACTTTCATATCAGGCTTGAGGAAACAACTCAAAGCTGTCGTATTCCCAGCGCAACCCAAAGACCTGCCCTCTGCGCTAGCTCTCGCCGTAGAAACAGAAGCCAGTATAGAGAGGAGCATGTTTGCAAACTCCTATGCTAAAGTTGTTGAGGAACGATCCCAAACAGCTGAAAACAGCAAACACAGATCATATGGTAAACCGAATAAAAACTACAAGGAAGACGGTCAAGATCGAAATCCTCATTACAAAAACAAGAAAAATGCTCCAAAGGAGCAACCCAATAAAGAAAGCCAAGAGCAAGCTCCACAACCGATGGAGATAGATTCTTCTTCCAAATTCAGGCAGCGTACTGAATATAATCAGAACCAACCAAATGAGTCAAACGCTCCTAAGAGGAGGAACTCCTCAGAGCGACAAACAGGTCCGAGACGGCAACGTCTTAATAACATTGTTCAAGCGGATTCCGAAGAACAAAAGATAGCATACGAAAAAGCCGCAAAGGCTGCTGTGGAAGCAATTGACAGCGAGGAAGAGTACGATCAAGCCGACTCTGTCCATTTTTTAGGGAACACTCCCGGTTACCGTTCATTGAACGACGGTTGGCTGGGAGAACATTAAAAATGCTAATCGATACTGGCGCGGCAAAAAACTATGTTAAGCCCGTAAAGGAGCTGAAAACCATATTGCCGGTCGCCAAACCCTTCTCAGTGAATTCAATCCACGGGTCCACTGAAATAAAGGAGAAATGCCTGATAAACATTTTTAATCACACTTCCCCTTTTTTTCTATTAGACACACTTAGTTCGTTCGATGCCATTATTGGATTCGACTTGTTAACACAAGCCGGGGTACAGTTGAACCTTACAAAAAGTCTACTAGAGTATCAGGGCATTTCTGAAGAAATTCAATACCAGAAATGCACTGCTGTAAATTTCACCGATGTAAACGACATCGTAGTTCCTATCTCCGTCAAAAAGGAGTTCAGGAACATGATACTTAAGAGGAAAAAGGCCTTTTCAACAACAGAAGAAGCACTCCCTTTCAACACCTCGGTCACCGCCACAATCCGCACGGTCGACAATGAGCCAATATATGCCAGAAGTTACCCAAGTCTAATGGGCGTTTCTGACTTCATAAACCATGAAGTCAAGCAACTACTAAAAGACGGCATCATCAGACCATCAAGGTCACCCTACAACAGCCCAACGTGGGTTGTTGACAAAAAAGGCACAGACGCCTATGGCAACACAAACAAAAGATTAGTCATCGACTTCAGGAAACTGAACGAGAAGACTATACCTGATCGTTACCCAATGCCCAGCATTCCCATGATTCTAGCGAACCTGGGAAACGCTAAATACTTCACTACCCTCGATCTAAAGTCAGGGTATCACCAAATGTACCTTGCGGAACATGACCGCGAAAAAACCTCATTCTCTGTTTGCGGTGGCAAATATGAATTCTGCCGACTGCCATTTGGTCTTAAGAATGCTGGCAGCATCTTCCAAAGGGCAATCGATGATGTTCTAAGGGAACATATTGGGAAAATTTGTTACGTCTACGTAGACGATGTCATAGTTTTCTCAAAAAACGAAGTAGACCATGTCAGGCACATTGACACGGTACTCAAGTGCCTGATTGAAGCCAATATGAGGGTAAGCCAAGAGAAAACTAACTTTTTTAAAGAAAGCGTAGAGTATCTTGGTTTCATCGTAAGCAAAGACGGCACCAGATCCAACCCAAAGAAGGTCAAGGCCATTCAAGAGTACCCCGAACCCAAAAGCGTCTACAGTGTCAGATCTTTCCTGCGTCTGGCAAGCTATTACAGAGTCTTCATAAAAGACTTTGCATCCATAGCTCGTCCAATAAGCGACATTCTAAAAGGAGAAAATGGTTCAGTGAGTAAGCATAGGTCAAAGAAAATAGCAGTCGAGTTCAATGAAACACAGCGCAACGCGTTTCAACGCCTGCGCAACATCTTGGCGTCAGAAGACGTAATTTTGATGTACCCAGACTTTAAAAAAGCTTTTGACCTAACCACTGATGCCTCAGCAAACGGAATTGGTGCAGTCCTATCCCAAGAAGGCAGACCAATTACCATGATTTCTCGTACCCTAAAAAGTGCAGAACTGAACTATGCAACCAACGAAAGGGAGTTGCTAGCTATCGTGTGGGCTTTAGGTAAATTGCAAAACTACCTATATGGCTCCAGAGAAATTAACATTTTCACTGACCACCAGCCTCTCACTTTCGCAGTAGCAGACAAAAATACCAATGCAAAAATAAAAAGGTGGAAAGCCTACATCGACCAATACAACGCCAAGGTTTGCTATAAGCCTGGCAAAGAAAATTTTGTAGCAGATGCGTTGTCCAAACAAAATCTCAATGCCCTACAAAATGAACCTCAATCAGACGCCGCAACCGTTCACAGCGAACTTTCACTGTCCTACACGGTCGAGGCCACGGACAAGCCGTTAAATTGCTTCAGAAACCAGATCGTTCTGGAAGAAGCACGTTTCCCTTTAAAACGCATCATTGTTTTATTCCGCAACAAAACTCGCCACCTGATCAACTTTACTGCCAAGAGCAGCATTTTAGAAACTCTCAAAGAGGTTGTAAATACGGAGGTCGTGAACGCTATCCACTGTAACCTCCCCACATTAGCAAGTTTCCAACACGAATTAATTGCTTATTTTCCTTCTTCAAAATTTCGGTTTTGTAAAAATCTCGTACAAGACATAACAGATAAAAGCGATCAGTTGGAATTGATAAATAGCGAGCACAACAGGGCGCACAGAGCAGCCCAAGAAAATGTCAAACAAATCTTGCGCGACTACTACTTTCCGAACATGAGCAGTTTAGCCAAAGAAGTAGTCTCAAATTGCAAAGTTTGCACGCAAGCAAAATATGACAGACATCCCAAGAAACAACAGCTTGGCGAAACGCCGATTCCTCAATACACGGGCGAAATGTTGCACATAGACATATTCTCAACCGACAAAAAGCAATTTTTGACTTGCGTCGACAAGTTTTCCAAATTCGCCTTGGTACAACCAATAATATCAAGAACAATTGTCGACATTAAAGGTCCCCTGTTGCAAATTGTGAATATGTTTCCTAACATTAAAACAATATATTGCGATAATGAACCTTCATTCAACTCAGAGACCATAACATCCATGTTGAAAAACCAATACAACATCGATATTGTAAACGCTCCTCCTTTGCACAGTTCATCAAATGGCCAAGTGAAACGATTCCACAGTACGTTAGTTGAGATCGCTAGGTGCCTAAAGATTGACAAAAAAATTGAGGACACAGTTGAATTAATACTGAGAGCAACAGTAGAATACAATAAATCGCTACATTCGGTCATTTGCGAAAAACCAGTTGAAATTCTTCATGAGGGACCCGAAAATCGCAGTTCAGGTATTACTTCCAAACTGGCAAAAGCCCAACAAAACACCATAGAAAGGTGTAACGCAAACAGGCAAAACCGCGTATTTGAGGTAGAAGAGGAAGTATTTCTCAAAAACAACAAGAGGTTAGGAAACAAGCTAACCCCACTCTGCACCAGACAGGAAATACAAGCAGACCTAGGAACGTCTGTCTTAATTAAGGAAAGGGTGGTCCACAAGGACAACCTAAAATAGTTTTACCTTATATTTAGTTAGGAAATAAGTTCTCCAAGACAAAGCACCACAATTTCACCACTCAATCCAAATTACAGGTTCACCTTCGTAGCGCTTATCATCCTTGCAATAGCAAATGGTCGGATCACCGATTTCACGCATGCCAACTACATCCCAGTAATAGACGGTGAAGTATTGGTGTTCGAACACCGTGACTACTTAAGGCACACTAGTAACCTTTCTGAATTCGTCAACATAATAGAAGAGACAGAAAAATTGTCCGATTTATTCCCACAATCACATATGCGCAAACTGCTTGATGTTGATTCCGACCACTTAAAAACATTGCTGTCCGTCCTTAAGATACACCATAGAATGGCGAGGAGTTTAGACTTCCTAGGCACAGCCCTAAAGGTAGTGGCAGGTTCCCCAGATGCCTCTGATTTCTTAAAAATCAGGGTAACAGAAGCACAGTTAATCGAATCAAATTCCAGACAAATAGCCATAAATTCTGAGACACAGAAGCAGATAAACAAACTAACTGATACCATAAACCAAATAATAAAAGCTCAACAAAATAAATTAACCGACACTCCACACTTGTATGAGACGCTCTTGGCTAGAAACAGAATGCTAACCATCGAAATTCAAAATTTAATCCTCACAATAACCTTGGCAAAATCTGGTATAGTAAATCCTACAATATTAAATCACGCAGATTTGAATTCACTTGTCAAGCAGGACACTCCAATAGTTAGTTTAATAGAAGCCTCAAAGATTAGGGTCCTTCAGTCCGATGATATAATTCACATACTAGTAGCCTTCCCAAGGGTCGAAGCCAGATGCAAGAAAATCACCATCTATCCCGTGTCTCACAATCACACTATACTACGTCTCGACGAGAACTCACTGGCCGAATGCGAAAAGGACACCTTTGCGGTCACTGAGTGCATTCAGACCGCACACAACAGCTTTTGCGAACGATCTCGACGTGAGTCCTGTGCGACATTACTCTACTCGGGAAGCATGGCCCAATGTCACACTCAACCCAGTCACCTAAAGGAAATAATGCCCGTCGATCATGGCGTTATCATCATCAACGAGGCGACTGCCCGCATACGCACAGATGATAGCCCAGAAGTAATCGCAAAAGGAACCCACTTAGTAACGTTTGAACGAGTACCTATCGTCAACGGAACCGAATTTGTAAACGAGCGAAAAGCAATGAATAAAATTCCTGGCATCGTAAGGTCTCCACTTCTAAGGGTCATCGGTCATGACTCGACTCTGAGTATCCCATTATTACACCGAATGAGCAGCGAAAACTTACGCTCCATCCAAGAGGTGAAGGAAGACATCGATAATGCTGGATCGCCCAAATTATGGTTCGCTGTTGGAGCAATACTAAATGTGGGTCTCATTGCCTCACTCATCCTTGTCCAGGCAATAAGGAAGAGACGAGCATCAATAAAAATTCAAAGTGTGATCGACAACTTTAACATGACCGGGGACGGTCATAAACTTGAGGGGGGCAGTTAACACATAAATTCCATAGCAACTAAGTAACACTGCATGAATAATGCTGACACGCCAAAATGTGGGTTCAGTGCTCTGCACTAGCAACAATCAGCAGCGATCGTATGACACTTCGTGGCTGGAGTGCTTCGGCGCTTAGAATGCTGAGTCGGCATGCCGATTATGGTCCGATGGCGCGATGCATTGTCTTTACTGAGTAGAATTATGTTTTGCCTTTGTCTTTAGCTTCAGTCTGATTTTGAATAAAGTAGACGTAAGTCACTTCGAATCGCACTCCGGCACACTGCCGTCATTTGTCTTTATTGAACTATATTACTGTACCACAAGGACAGTAATCAACAAAGGGGACGAAGTCAAGTCTCCCACCATAATCATCATAACATAACACACCTAAGGATCCTACCTGGATCAACGTCCTTAAGGAAAGCCACCGGACTTGGATCACACCATCAGGAGCCACGTGGGTACACCACGGCCACTGGATTACATAACCAAATAACTTGTATGCACAAGTACATAATGAATATTTCAGTAGCGTAGGCCGGATTTTCCTTGGCGTAAGGGGTTCTAAATAAATATTTTTTTTAATACACGTGGGGATCTCTTGGGTGTTAAATCACACTCCAATCTAAATATATAGTTGGAAGTTTGTAAAAACAATGCGGCAAAACATGAAATTCCCCATATAAAAAAATATCTATTTTGAAACCTCTTCCCCCAAAGAAAAATTCTGCCTACGCCACTGAAATATGTTATTTATGCACTGCATTGACCTTGGCTGCCGAAAAACTTTATTTTTAGTTTTCTTGCGCCGACCGCGACCTATCTCAATGTTATTAAAATGTCTTGCAGAGGTTGGGTTGTAGAAATTTAATAACTTTAAGGCAGTTGATTGAAATAAATTATTATTTTATAGAATATGTTAATACATATTTATATATACATCAATTAATTACTCCACAATTAAAATTACATTAACGACGTTTTAATGAATAAAATAGTAATTGATGCCCATACATAATTTTAGAAAAATATAAAAAAATATTGAATATTTAAAGCCTTATTATTATTAATATTCAATGTGACGTTATTTTGTATTTCAAATTTTTAATGTTGCGCTTGCAACTCTGTGAGATAAGGTTAGCGGTCAAGAAAATGTCAAAATTCGCAATGCCTAATTACACATACAGTTGCGAAAAAAACTAATAGCACCACTATGACACTTTTTCTTATAGATCAAAAAAATAACAATTAGTATTGAGATATTTTAAAAACTTGATATTTAATTTTTATTCTAAAAATAATAGCACCACTTACGCTTTCTTTATAAAAACCATTAAATTTCGCACTGTTACTTTGACAAAAAGCACGTACTAAGAAATTTAATTTCAATTTCATTATTTCAATCATTAAATTTAAATTATATCCAAAATTATCGATACAATGGGCCTTGGAATAGGGAAAAGCGCAAAATCATCAGAAAATTGATATGTCTGGAAAATCAAAAAGATAACTTGAACGATTGATTGGCTTTTCAAATAAAAATACATATATTAAATACCATAAAATTTAAAAAAAAAAACAGTGAAACACGTAGATAAAAAGGAGCTGTAGGACAGTTTTACGTCAAAGGTTTGCTCCTGAGAGCACAAAGCATCCTTTCAAGGCTGCAACTGAGCTAAAAAAAGAGCTTAATACATCTGCTACAGTGAAAACAGTTCACACATGTATTAAACAACAAAATTTAAGAGCCTGCAGCCCAAGAAAGCTCCGTCCCTTAAATGCGAAAGACATTGCCAAGTGCATGAAGCTAGCAAAGAAACATCAAAATTGGCTAACCAAAAAATTTAGGAATATTTTATGGACAGATGAGAGTAAAGGTGTTATGTATGATGGAAAAGGCTCTCGTTCGAACGTCTAGTATCCTTAAAACTCAGAATACAATCAAAATTCACTATATAGACTCTTCAACATGGAGGGCCAAGCATAATGCTATGGGCTTATTTTTCTTATCAGGAGTAGGTCCAATACATTGAGCCAAACCCATTTTTAACCAACACGGTTGCGTCAATATTTTGGATGCAGTAATACTACCCTAAGCAAAGTATAAGATGGCCCTATTATGGGGCTTCCAAGAAGACAATGACCCCAAGCATGCCACCAGTAAAGCAAAAAATGGTTCAAAAGAAAATTAATGAACGTTTTGGAGTGGGCTACGCTGCCATCAGGTCG
Organism: Drosophila robusta; assembly: GCA_035043565.1. NCBI lineage: Eukaryota > Metazoa > Arthropoda > Insecta > Diptera > Drosophilidae > Drosophila > Drosophila robusta. The sequence continues at coordinate 37,635 of JAWNMW010000287.1, forward strand.
AAAATATATAGGCTAAACTCAAAAAAGCAGTTGTTCCTTTTAAGCCAACTGTCAACGGATCACTTTTGGAAGCCATTCACGAGGCCTGGAGGAAAGTTCATCTAAAACGATACCAGGACTTGGTTGAATCGATGCCAAGACGTTGCGCAGCCTTTATTTCCAATAAAGGCAACAATTATTTATTAAATTGATAGAATAATCTTAGTTTTGATACACAATTATCGTCAAGTAATGAGGTTCTTAATTATTTCTCATTTTTATAATTTTAAGAACATATTTGAAAAGTGGTGCTATTATTTTTTCGCCACTTTTTCAATTTTTCATAAAATTTCTTGAATATAGTGAAAACGGTAAACATAATAATAAATATTTTTCTTTTCATTATTTTTGTAGTGTCTTCTGCATCTAAAACCATATTCATAAGTTCCTTAAAGTTACAAATGTAATTAAGACGCTTTTGTAAACATTGCATGTGGAAGTGGTGCTATTTTTTTCGCAGCTGTACATACATGCTTAAGTTGAAAACATAAATGGATTCATGGCAATTGACAGGCCGATTTGAGAGCGTATTCTATTTTTAGAATTTTACGCTCTTTAAGTTGTTAGAGCGCAAGGGCAACGATTTCGTTTTCATTCTCATTTTTGTGAAAATAAAGATGTCTTATAACATTTTTTTGTTCGGCGTTACGCATCTTAGTGTTTATAGTGCCTTTGCTATTACTAATAAATATTCCCTCTCTTTATAATCGTCGAACCATGCTTGGTGTAATCTTCTTACACAAACTAATTAATGAGGAAATTTTTGCTTCCGAATTAATCAGCCAAATTAGTTTTGTGGTTCCGTGCAGAATTACAAGACATTTTTCACTGCTTTCTCTTGAAATGTGTCATAGTAACTAGTCTATTCATAATCCATTTCGAATCTTATGTTCCAATTATAATAATCTTTTCCGAATAATAAGTAATGTAACTTCTATACCTATCCTTAAAACTTTAGTCTTATGTCATCTGTCAATTTGTTCGCGATCGTCGTCTCCGTACGTTATGCGGCGCCATCCTCGGTCAGTTGGGTGGGAGGTGGGTGGCATTTTGCCTATGTCCCCTCGTTGACAAGCCCGTGCTTGGTATCGTTAGGCCACTTGAATGTACTGTTTCTTAGTACATCTACGTCTAATAATAAACAAATTCTTTATGTGACAACAACTAGGACTACATTGTAGCGCGAGCAATTTGCATATTCTGCATGTAAAATGGAGCATGCATTTCAGATCAAATCCCACAAGATGCATGTTTTCTCGCCAGCAAATGAGCATGTAAATTAAATTTCAAGCGGCTTCAAAAACCGCATATGCACGTATTCATTTACCAACAATAAATAAGAACTGCTGGTACCTGAGGAGTTCATAAATGATGCGGCAGGGGCCTTACTCCCATTGCAAACTACAAGCTATTCGCAGAGTATGTAAAATACGTTGATAAGGAAATTATCAAGTCTGTGAAATCCCATCAGACTACAATGGGAGTAGTAACACGGGCAACGAGCTTTGAGGGTGTGTATGCAGACCATTCTGGTTGCCTATAGGCAAAAATTGATAAATTTCAGGCGAAAGAAAATAGCTGCAAACCTTTCCAAAATTATTCGTCTGAATCTAAAAAAATATACTACTTCAAAAGTATTCAGCTGGATTTCGTTGCCTAAAACGTGAAAAGCAAAAAAATCGCTAATTAATATCAGGAATACTGATGAATTTTGCTTTAAATGGATATTGATTTCTGCCTTAAAAAACCCTCAATGCAACCCAAACAACTGCACAACCTATGGAATAGAGGATATCCAAACAACTAACATTGAAATAAGCGAGCAGCTGTCGCTTAATTTCGAACATCTGGAGTTTCCTCTCGCTTTGAAGCAAATCAAATTGTTTGAGAAGCAATGTATGTAAATGTATTCGGGTTCGATGAGCAAATTGCCGAAGTGATCGGACCATTATATTTGACGGAGGGGGAGAAACAAATGCACATTAGCTTAATGCTGTTGGAGGAGGAAGGTCGAGCCCATTGCGTATGGTTAAAGAATTTGTCAACGTATGTACTCAAAATATATTTACATATTAACAGTAATAGACAAAATACTTATAAAATTGTTTAATTTATTTTTCAGGCCTGTGCGCAAGCAGTTAAGCGGGCATACGGAGAAACTTTTTTTTCGCTGCCTGCCTCAACTACTCCCATACAAAGAAATTGTACGAGGAACACAAGCAGCAGTGTGGGAAATGGTGTCGACCCTGCCAACGGAGGAAAAGTCAAGTTTTAAAAATATAACAGTAGTTTAAATGTACCCTTCGTTGTTTATGCTGATTTCAAGTGCATTCATAGGCCCATGAACGCTAGGGTTAGTGAGAATGTAATGGCCACTGACGAGCACGTTCCCATACTGTTCTCATATTACATTAAATGCGCCTTTAATTCTGACTTAGATAAATTGGTGTTAGAAACGGGAGATAACGCAGGTGTAAATTTCGTTAAATCTCTAATAAGGGATATTAACGAAATTTACACCACTTATCTCTCGACAATTACGCCGATGAGTCCGAAAGAAGAAATAAGCTTCAAAATGGCCATCAACTGCAATATATTTAAAAAAAAAACATTAGGAGCTCATCGTGTCAGGGACCACTGCCATTTAACTGGCCAGCTTAGAGACGCAGCGCATAATGCCTCCCACACAAATTATCAAATTGCACCTTTTGTCTCCGTATTCTTTCACAATTTTTCGAAATATGACGCACATTTATTCGTTAGGGAATTGAATAAAATTGAGGGTGAGATGAAGGTTCTCCCCCTCAACAAAGAATTATACATATCGCTGGTACGCACATTGGCTCCTACGATAAAAATCTCGAATCAAGCTTTCTTGATACATATCGTTTTATGGCACCGAGCTTAGATGCACTAAGTACTAACTTGAGTGTAGATGAATTTGAATGTGTGAGGTGTTTCTTCCCCTTTGACAATGAATTTAATGAATTTAATTTAATTCCGTTGGAAGGGGATGTTTTCCTACCAATATTTAGATTCGGAAAATCGTTTAAGCGGGAGCTCTCTATCTCCACGTGAAAAGTTTTTCAAAAGTCTCACAAATTCTTAGTGTCCTGAAGAAGAGTATGCACATGCCCAACATGTTTGGTCTGTTTTCGAATGTTAAACCTTAAAAGACTACATGGAGTTGTACCTCAAGACATATGTTCTCTTGTTGGCATATGTTTTTCAAAACTTTAGGGAAATTTGCCAGACAATTTACTCTCTCGACCCAGCCCAATGCAATGCTCAAGTCAACAGAAATTGAGCTACAATTGCTAACAGACATTGATATGTACAGGTTTATTCAAAATGGTATTCCTGGTGGCCTAGTTCAGTGCTTCCAAAGGTACTCAAAACCCAACCACAAATACCTATCAGAGTACTATAGTAGTAAGCCATTTGAATATTTAATGTATTTAGATGCAATCAACCTGTACGGGTGGGTCATGTCGTAACATCTTCCCTACTAAGGCCCTTGACGAAATTACATCATTAGATGTACTAAACATTTCTCCCACCTCAAAATACGGGTACATTCTTTAGGTTAATTTGATGTATTCGTCGAGTCTGCATGACTTACATAATGATCATCCGTTTTGTCCGCTAAAACAAAAGTCAACACCAACAGCAGAAGTAATTAAACTTATTGCTGACTTAACACCAAAACAGATAAAATATAGCATACACTATTAAAATCTTTAGCAGTGCCTCATAAACGGACTGGAGCTAAAAAAAAAACCATCTCGTGCTGAGATTTAAGCAGTCAGCATGGCTCAAGAAATATATCCATTAACACGCACCACAGAACCATGGCGATTGAAAAAGACTTTTTCAAATTGCGAAACAACGTCGTCTATGGAAAAATAATGGAAAGCGCTGAGAAACGTAAAAATGTTAAACTGGTCACGTCATGGGAGCGCTGATTGCAAGGGCTAGTTTCCAAAGCTCGGCACAAATTTCTGAGGATATGTATGCGATTCAAATGAAGCGCCTTCAGAACACATATGACAAGCCTATGTACTTAGGGTTCACAGTTTTTGAATTAACCACGTAGAAAATGTATTATTTCCACTATTATTACATGAAGCCTAAATTCCAAGAGGCAGTCATCCTTCTTTGGGTTACTGACATTTTTAATTCGTCTGTTTTGTCCATCAATATATTGCTCATTATTCATAAGCAATTCCAGCAATTGGGGCTCATATTTCTTTTAGTTTCGCTCATTAGAGAAGTGACCGAACATGTCAACGGCCATTAAGCCTTTAACTTATAGTTTACAAGTTGCAGCGTTATTTATAAGAAAGTGTCGGGAGTTGGAAATAGCTCGCCCCTAACCTGTGTGTTACTTGAAGTCAGTGTGTTTGTAAAAACTGAAAATATGTTGATTTTTATTGTATCCATTGTAGATATAATCTTTTGAATTTCTGTGTTAATTATATGCCTTAATGATTCAATTTCCGAGTTAACGTATTCTTTAAGTGATCTTTCCACGTCTCGCGTTTGAATTTTATATTAATTTATTTTATTGTGACAGACCGCTGCTATCTCACTCAAGTAGTAGGGAACTGTATGTTCTGTGACAGGATGTAGCTGTCACTTTTATTATATTATATATTATATTACCCTGGGGTAATCAATCATAGTACCTAATCAATATGCAGGTACGTGACCCTAATTATTATGTAGGTCCCTAACCCTTATTGTTGTGGGAGTGAGGGGAGCGATCATTTAATGAATATATTTAGTTCAGGGTGGAACAGTTTGAGTTCTTAATGCCAGATGTATTAGTTGATCACCCCCTACTTGACACTGTAGAGTGTCATTCTAGGTATAGAAAACAGACAATCAATGAATTTTAGTTTTAAATCTATATGGTAACCAAATTGAGCTCGAAGGTGAACTATGGAGATTGCTTAAACGACAACAATAGATTTAAATCGTTTATGCTTTTAAATTTCTAAAAGATGGGCAGACAAATAAAAAGGGACTCGGACAATTATAGAGAAATGTTTTTAAAAAAGAGACTGACGTATAAGCAGGCCTCAGTACGAAAACCTTCTTTAGTCATAAATTTGCTTTGAAGTACAGTACAATGGGGATAATTTTTTCATTTGGCATCACTTTCTATTATAAAGAAAATTGACAATTTTCTAACAAAGGAGTAATTTTCCTGACCACCAAAAGCTGATTGTGGAATATAAAGAGTATTTCATTGAATACGAGAAATGTAACACTCCAAGACATCTACAACATCGCAATACGGAGAACATTTAACGATATACCCCTGGTCATCAAGAAAGACAACAACTAGTTGTGACACCTGTGCCTGCCATTTTGATACTATACGTAGAGAAAAACAAGTAAGAATGTTGCAGTCGGACTAACCGACTGCGTATATTCATTTACTGTACATAGAAGTTATTATTGTTATTTTGAAAAAATATAGAATTTTTAAATATCGTAAGAGCTGAGGTAGGTGTGTCCAACATTTTTTGGCTCGATCTTAAGAGGAGGTCGCCCAAACACTGTCTGCCAAATTTGGTGAGACTAACTTTAAAATTGTGGAAGTAGAGAATTTCGCAGTTTGTGGGACGGGAGTGGGCGTGGCTCGGAAATCTTACCGAGCTTTAAAATGAGTGACCTGCCATCTATCTTTAAAATTTCGTAACTCTAGCTCCAAAATTGTGGGATATATAGCTTTTGGACGTTGCCGGGAAATTTTTTACGATCCTTGAAGGGTGGTACCAGCCATCTATTTTTATCGATTTTTTAAGGCGGGGCGCAAGGGGGCCCTCTAGTGGGCGTGGCCGGAAAATCAAGGTCGCAATTTTTGGAGGAGCAATCTACATACCAAATTTGATGACTCTAGCTTCAAGGTTGTGGGAAATATTGAGCTTTTATCGAATTGCGATTTGCGGTGTATCAACATGTAACCGATTTGCCACCCTCCCAGTGGGCGTGGCACAAAAATCTTAACACTTTGTCTGAAGCAGATAACTACAAGTATACATCTAAAATTCCAAGACTCTATCTTCGATAGCGCCGAAAAATATTGCGTTCATCCGGACAGATGGACGGACAGCAGACGGACATTGCACAAAATCAATATACTAATTTCACTTCGTGAACCAGTATAAAAACTAAATTTCAATAAATAAGAGCGAGTGCCACATGCTGAGTAATTCTGGTTGATTCAATGGATCGGGTAGACAGCTAGCAAACGGTGAATGTTTTAATTTCTCTATTCCTCTTTAATTTTTACTTGGGTTTGGAAAAGACTATAATAAAGTCTTGTTAAATTGTAAACACGAGCTTATACTCTTCATGAGTAATAGCATGGAAGATGTATTTCATTCAAAAATTTGTGTTTATGAGTTTAAATTGAATGTTTCCAACATAACTTGGAAAATACCGCATGTAACACTTAGCGATGTAAAGAAATTGAGCATGTTTAGTTTGTCTAAGAATGACGGTTCACTACCAATAGCATTTCGTAGCTGGGACTGTTATCTTAATCTCGCACTGACAGAGGGCTCCCACCATATATGGAATGTGAAGCTTGCTGCCAGTCGGGAACGCACTCGTTTTGCGATAATAGCCTTTACACTAAATGGAGCACGAATTCAAAATGAGTTAAAAAACTTAAAAGTGTACTTGAATTGTGAAACGTAACCGTACGATGATATGAGTGTTAATTTTAGGCGAGAACATTTCTGAGAGTTCTAATATGAAAGAATCTCGACCGTTGCTTTCACCTACAGAATTTAAAGAAAAGGCATCAATTATTGTAATTGATCTTTCTTATCAGAATGAGACAGTCAAAACGGGCCTAATTGATGTAAGAGATTCTATCGAGCTGGAAAATGCAAGTTCTAGAAACACCAAAGTACATTGTTTGCTTATGCATGATCTATTAGTTGAGTATTCACCGTTGATTGGACTAGCTCAGCGCATTTTGTAGTGCTGAAAATAAAATAAACCCTAAATTTGGATCTGGAAGAAGTTGCTATTGATGTTTAAGGATGTTATGGAAACAACAACAATTTTATATTGAAGGAAATAGCTGCAGTATTCAAAAATGAACGAAACCCAAAAACATACATTACCACAAGGAAGCATAATGTGCTTTGTACATTATGCTAGCTTGTGGTAATTTCCGTACGATATTCTAAAATTAACAGAGAAGGCTTGAAAAACAGTACTCTGGCTAAACAAAAATCATCATCAGCTTTGTTGGAATGATATGAGGGCTAACTTTATTGAAGTGAGCAATTATCTTTGTGATATTGTCAAAGATATGAATGTCCTTTCAAAAGGAGATCACAAATAAAATTTCTTGACAAGTTTTTAAATAAACAAGAAAACAATGATGAAGAGTACGGCTACCAACAATTACTTGAGTTGAATAACAATTTTTTCTCCGACTGCGACTCACATTTAAATAAAGGTGTATGTGCTATGGAAAATGCTCCAATTATAATGGGCTTCTTTGAAAATTTTAATGATCATCATCATAATGCACCACACTACACATATTATTGTTAATTACGAAATAAAATAAAATCGTTCGTTTAAAAAAATTGTATGAATTTTTATTGTTCATGTATTTCGAAATTCGAACATTCCATAATTACAAAAATTTTAAATAAATTATTAAGCGTGCATTGCTTTGAGGATTTTTTGTGTATTCTACAATTTGTAAAATAGCTGCGCAAGTGTATTAACTTTCTTCTAGGTCCAAATCAATTATGATTGTAGTCAAATATTTGCTTAAAATTATTTCTTAGCTTCACCCCTTACAATGACTGAAGCGAAACTGATCAATGGTGTTAAAATATCGTCCATGCTTAGATATGAAATATCTCCATCAGACCACTCAATCCATCTACATATTATTTGTCTTTTAAGATACTTCGTCTAGTTCCTTTATATTGTAGGGTGATTTGAAGTGAAAAAAATTTGGTATGACCGAACCACCCTGCATGAATGCCAGCTCCTTTACAAAAAGCTGATTATCGTTTCCAAATACATATTGAAAGTCAAGCAAAATGAAGGAGTTTCTGTCTACTTTCAACATCGTGCTTCCACTTTATAAAGCATACTAATAAAATTGATTGAGAGTCTCTTCCTTAAAAGCTGAGCGTACACTATTTGAAAGTTAGTTTGATCCAGTTGTCAACCAAAGTGGTCACGCAGCAGTTAAAACAAGCAAGAAAGGGAGAAAGCCTCAAGATCATAAAATAATTTACGGATTTCAATATTATGCTCATCTTCGGTTATAGGTAAAGTGTGGGTTTTTAACTACAAGATGTTTCATACCCATGATCTGGATGCAACAACATAAACGAAACTTTTTTGGATTAGAGAAGGATGATTGGATTCAATTGTTAACATATAATGAATATATCTAGTTAAGGATGGAACAGTTTGAGTTGTTAATGCCAGATACATAAGTTGATCACCCTCTACTTGACACAGTAAAGGGTAATTTTAGGTATAGAAAAACAGACAATCAATGCATTTTAGTTTCAAATCAATATGGAAGTAAAATTGAGTTTGATGGCGAACTATGGAGATCGTTTATACGATTGGTTAGATTTTTTACAACATTCCTATGCTGGAACACACTTTTGTGTGTGACAAGCATATATTATTATCATATTAATCGTTAATGCGCACAGCCACGCAAATATGATATACGGTTATCCGATTTAAATGTAAATTATAGACACGTCAAAGAAATAGTTTTAAATCATTTATGCTTTGAAATTTGTAAAATTATGGATAGAGAAATAAAAGGCAATTATAAAGAAATATTTTAAAAAAAGAGTCTGACGTATAAGCAGGCCTTAGTACCAAAATCTTCTTCAGTCATACATTTTCTTTGAAAAAGTAAAGTACAGAAATGGAATAATTTCTTCAGTTGGCATCACTTGTATTATAAAGAAAATTGACAATTTTGTAATAAAGTATGAAGTAGTAGTTTTTCCTGAGCACCAAAAGCTGATTGAGGAATATAGAGAATATTTCATTACATACGAGAAATGTAACACTCCAAAACATATACAACATCGCAATATGGAGTACATTTAACGATATGCCCCTGTTCATCAAGAAAGACAACAACAAATTGTGACAGCTGTACTTGCCATTTTTATATTATATGTAAAAAAAAATAAATTAACAAATAGAATGGTAAATAAAACTATTTAATCCTAAGCTAGAAAAATATAATCAAATTGTAAACCCGAAGAAATCACTGTTGTCTCTGTTATTACATTTTATTGTGAAATACTAAACATAGGCTTCAACAGGATAGGAAGGACATAGGGCATAGGGCATTGGGCATAGGGCATAGGGCATAGGGCATAGGGCATAGGGCATAGGGCATAGGGCATAGGGCATAGGGCATAGGGCATAGGGCATAGGGCATAGGGCATAGGGCATAGGGCATAGGGCATAGGGCATAGGGCATAGGGCATAGGGCATAGGGCATAGGGCATAGGGCATAAGGGCATAGGGCATAGGGCATAGGGCATAGGGCATAGGGCATAGGGCATAGGGCATAGGGCATAAGGCATAGGGCATAAGGCATAGGGCACAGGGCATAGGGCACGATCCGGGACAACTACAATACAAGTGTGTGCACTCAAAGTCATAAAACAACCACAACAATGTAACCAAGAAAGGAGAAAGGAGCCTGTAATTAAAAATTGACACGTAAGCCAGAAGCCATAAAAGTATAATAATTATGAGAAAACAAATCCAGCATCCCATCCATACATTACCTGAATGCAGGAATACTACTTGACCCTTGCTATACACATACCCACACACACCCTTGTCAGTAGGTGTCTATAGGCGTGAAATTTACGATCGAGCCTTTGTGCATAGTCCTTGGGTTCCCACACCTTATAGAAAATTGGGCTGTTAACACTCTTCAGAAAAGGGAGAGTAAATTAAATATTTATAAGTCTACGCACGTGGCTGATCGGACCCTTAGTCCACACCCGAAATAGTAGCCGAACAAGCCGATGTAGGCACTTGTGCGCACGTGATCTCATTAGCCATCACACCTCAAATCGGAATTTTAATGATCATCTCTTATCCCATCCCTGGAAAAGTAGTCGAACAAGATAAATAGTTAGATATCCAAAGAATTAAGTTATTTGGAAATCCCAGATGATGAAGCTTATGCAATAAAAGCGAATGGTTAACACTGTCAAACGCCTTACTGAAATCAGTGTAAATAACAAATGTTTGCATTTTGTTTTGCAATCCTTTCATAACATAAGACGTGAATTCCAATAATGAAGTTGAAAAGTTATCAACTTCGCAAATTTGTAGGAATAGTAGACAACTTAGAAATACCTCTATAGTTCTGAACATTAGACTTGTTTTCTTTTTAAGGAGACGAATAATAAATGATTCTTTCCAAATATTGGGACAAATAAAATAGTTTATACAAAGGCTTTGAGAGACCTTGCACAGTAACTAAGCACGCAGCTTGGTACTCCATCAGGCCCCGGTGAAAATTCGGTGAAAATTGATGACCTTTAGATCATTTAGTAGTGAATTTTCTCTGATCAAGCGCGCAAAAATGCAGTTAGAAACATTAACCTGATAAGAATATGGAAAACCAAGAAAATAATTCTGAGAACTATAAGTCGTTTAAGAAAATTTTGCGAACAAATCGGCAATAGCCTGATTTGAGCCAGCACACGTTTCTTCAAAAAATAGAGTTGATGGTAGTGTTGATGATTTGCGGTTCGCATTAACAACGTCAAAGAACCGTTTAGGATCCCGCTGGAAGTGTATCCTACAACTTTTCAAGTAATCCTTATAACATTGGTTATTGAGCACAGAGAAATTAGATCAAGCAATCAGATATCGAGTATAAGTCAAGAAATAGCCAGTTTCCTTGATTTTCTATTCTTCAAGTTGTTTAATTCCCGTATAAACCAAATATGTTTGCCAGCCCTAATTGTATAACAAACCGGGACGCATATATAAAATAAATGGTTTATAGTGTAATACAAAATATCGATTGCACTATCCATGTCCCTATACATGTAAAGCCGAGACCGGTCAGTTTGGGATAAGAGCTGAGTTAGTTTACTAAAGTCGGATCTCCAAATTCGGCGAGCTCGCTCTGGAGGCCTTTTACCTGGGCTTAACACCCGGCCAGGTAAATCAATCAACAATTCTAAAGTGAGGTGATAAGGATCTTCTGGGCATGACAAAGGATCTGAACGAGAAACAGATAAGTGGGAGTTATCTAAAACAAAAACAAGATCAAGCGTTTTATAAAGAGAATTTGGGATAGCATTAATTTGATATAATGACATCCTAAATAAATTGTCGAGAAAATCATTTGGGTCGTGGATCTCAACACGTTAGAATCGGGACTCGAGCTCCTAGTAGTTCCACCAATATTGAGATCACCCAGAACTACAAGAAAATCACGATCGGAAAGCATAGCGGAGACAGAATGTATTGCAGAGAAATGCAAAGTATAGACAGAGTTCTCTGAAGAAGGAGGAATAAAGGAACAAGTAATAACAACTAAGAACGTTGCAGTCGGACGTAACCGACTGCGTATACTCATTTACAGTAGATATAAGTTATTATTGGTATTTTGGAAAAATATAGAATTTTTAATTTCGCAGGGGCTGCGTTAGGCGTGTGTAACATTTTTTTGCTCGATCTTAAGAAGAGGTCACCCAAACACTGTCTGCCAAATTTGGTGACTCTAGCTTTAAAATGTTGGGAGATAAAGATTTTCGCGGTTTGTTGGGGGATGGGGGGAGGGAAATGGGCGCGGCCGGGAAATTTTCTTACCGAGCTGAATGACCAGCCATCTACCTTTAAAATTTCGTAACTCTAGCTCCGAAATTGGGATATATAGCTTTTGGGATTTGCGGGGGCGGTGGTGGGCGTGGTCAGGACATTTTTTGGATCCTAAAGAGGATACCAGCCATCTACGTTTAAAAATTTGTGAGTCTAGGTCAAAGACTGTGGGAGATATAGGCTTTGGCATTTTTCGCGGGCGGGAGTGGGCGGGGAAATATTTCTACCCGTATTTAAAAGGGGTCACCACTAATCTACCTTTAAAATTTAGTGACTCTAGCTCAAAAACTGTGGGTGAAAAAGCCATTTCCGATTTTTTAAGGCGGGGTGGCGGGGGGTCGTTCTAGTGAACGTGGCCAGGATATCAAGGCCGCAATCTTTTGGAGGAGGTCACCAGCAATTTACATACCAACGTTGGTGACTCTAACTTTAAAATTGTGGGAAATATTGAGCTTTTATCGAATTGCGATTTGAGGTGTAACGACATGTTATCGATTTACCAGCCTCTCAGTGAGCGTGGCACAAAAATCTTAACACTTTGTCAGAAGCAGATAACTACAAGTATACATCTAAAATTTCAAGTCTCTTTCTTCAATAGCGCCGAAAAATATTGCGTTCATCCGGACAGACGGACGGACAGTATGACGGACATTTCACAAAATATACTAGTTTCACTTCGTGAACGAGTATAAAAACAATTTTTTTGTATTATTATATTAGTTATATTTCATATTTATATTTCATGTAATAATATTGTTAAAGGGCAGATATTTGCTATATTTATGGCTATGTAGCATTGATGTGAGCTTTGTATGTCCAAGCTCGGATAATTTTCATTTGTATGAGTCTTGATGTTTTTCATACAATAGAAGTTTTAAGATTTACTCGGCTGGTTATGTTTTGATACCAGATAAATGTTTGAGTTATTCAGTAACGTCTTTGTTCAGCTAGTTTATTTTTTGGTAATTTTGTAATATCATTGACGTTGGAGTTTTGGGTATAGGTGAGAGATAGTTTGATGCGTTTCTGGCGTGGTGGTCTGCTGTTATGTTGCCTTTCATGATTTGGTGTCCTGGGACCCATAACAATTTTATCTTTAGGTGTTCTGATAGGTTAGTATGTATGGATGTTCGTAGTAGTTCATATTGTCGATGTTGTGCATGGCTTTGAGTGCTGACAGTGAGTCAGAGCAAATTATGTAATTGGTTTTAAATTTTTTTAACAAATGAACTGAAGTTCATACGGATTCCTCTTTTAATACAGTTTTCTTCATCTGTGATGGCGTAGAAGCTGTGGTGGTCAGTTTTTGATCCATCGGTGAAGATGAATTTGTGGTTAAAGTAGGAGTGTTTAACTTTTTGAAAGTATATATGCATTGTTACTGTCTTTTTTTTTTGAGTTGGGTGAGTTCGATTACGATTATGGTATTAGTGGGTATGTCCCAATAGGGTTTTTTTCGGTCATTTCTGGGAGTAGTGTCATTGAGATACTAAGGTTTAGGCAGGTACATATTTTTGAAGGTATTTTTGTTGTGATTTTCTTATTTGCTTTGATTTTGTTGAGTATGTTGTGAATCGGAAATTGTTTATATTAGCATCCAGTAAAATAATATTAGTGGGTGTTGCTCGGAAAGCTCAAAACGTGATCCTGATGGAGGTATTAATGATCGTTTGGATTTTACGTAAGATTGAGTTTGATGCGTAGCCGAAGAAAATTATCCCATAGTCAATTTTAGAGAGGAGTGTTGTTTTTAATAGTGTGGTCAAACTATTAGTGTTGCAGTTGAATTTTGGGTTGGATAGGCACTTAAGGACTTAAGGTTACTATTAGATGAGGTTGATAAGTTAATTAGTTAGGTAGAATCTTACGCTTAACATTCAACAAAAAATACAAATGGATCGACCACATGATTCATTTGTATTTTTGTTGAATGTTAAGCGTAAGATTCTTAGTGTGGTTGCTTCTTGAAGAGTAAAGTTGCTGGTATGGATGGAGCACTGACAATGATGCTTTTGGATATATATAGGTGCTTACATTTATTTGTTTACAATGATGCTTCCGAGAAGGAACACCATTCATTTATTTCGGAGAAGAGTAGATCGAGGTTGAGCTGTACATTTTTTTGATATTTCTCGAATATAATGAGAATATGAAAATCGTCGGCATAGGCTATGAAGTTAAGTTTTTTGTGTAAATGTATTATGTTTGCAATTTTATTGTAGGCTATAAAAAATAATATAACCGAGATAGGTGAGCCTTGAGGTATACCGTGTTGGCTAGGGTATTGTTCGGATTAGTAATTGTAAACTCGGCATTTAATATTCCTATTGGTCATGAAATTAATGTTATATTTGAATATTTTTGGGTCAATGTTGCATTCTTTGAGCTGAGTTACTACTGCATGGGTGCCAACACGGTCAAAAGCTTTTGAAAAATCGAGGGATATGATAGATAGGTGTTTTTTGTGTGAGAGTGTATCTGTTATCAGATGGTCTAAGTACAGTAGATTATCTGTAACAGATTTTCCTCTTTCGAAGGCGATTTGATTGGTGTGTAATAGTTTCTTTTTGCGGACAAACCACCATAAACGTTTGGCTATTATTTTATCGAGGGTTTGACTTAGACAGCGTTAAGTTCTATTGGGCGGTATGAGTTTATGTCTTTTTAATTTGAGCTTGGCTTAAGGATTGGTATGGTGAGACTGTAATTTTGGGGGATGAATGAGTCAAAGATATGATTGAAGAGTTTGAGGATTCTGTTAAGAAGTGTATGTGGGGTTTTATGAAACATTGGGTACGAGATTCTATCCAACCCGGAAGTGTGTCCATTTAAATTTTTAAGTGCGGATAAGAGTTCTATCATTTTGATTTCTTTTTCGATTTGTTGCGCGGTTTTTGATGGAGGTAAGAGAGTAAGTGATAGTGCTGTTTTAGTTTGAATAAATCTTTGGGAAAAATTGTTATTGTCGGCCAATTGAACCAATGTGTAGCGAAGGTGGTGGATATTGTTGATTTGTCTGATATTGGTATTTTATGTTATTTGGTCTGCAGAAGCGTCTAATGTTACTCCAGATTTTACTAGTTGTTATGGTTGATTGGATTTGGGTTGTAAGTGTTGAAAAGGCGGTTTAGCAATTTTAAGTTATCTTTTAAAGAGGGCATAAGCCATTCTGTATTTAATAATGTTTTCTGTGGCTTTAGAATTTTTAATTTTTCATTTTTCTTTTCTTAATTTTTCTTGGATTTTGTTCCAGCATGGTAAGTGGTGTGGGGAAGTTTGTGGGATTCAGTAGTGAGCGTTTTGAAGGATTATTTTGTTAATATTAGCTGCCAATTTATTTATGTTTTCAGAAATTCAATTTCATATTGTCGTAGTGGTTTACGTGTTTTGTGTATTTGTCCCAGTCTGCAACAACTATTAAAGTCGCCAATGTATACTGCTCTTTTAAACGGTTTAGAGTCGCACTCTTAAAACTTCGCAGTCTTACAGAATGTTCTTAATTTTAATCGCATATCAATCATCCACTATGAGCTCTGTGCTCTGGTCCTGTTCGCTTTAGGATGTGTCTAGGTTCTTGTCAATTTTGCTTTTTTTGTTGAGGTTTGGGTTTTGGTATATTTTGCTTTTGTTGACAATTTTCTGTTTATTGGGAAGAATATGTCATTTTAGGTGTGGTTTCAGATTTCAGGTATTGCTTCAGATAATATAGGCTGAACTTTGTCTGTGTTGCGGGTCGGGGTCGTTGAGGTTGTTAGTTGAGTTTTCGATCAGTTTGGGTTGCGTGGTTTATATGTTGCTGCTGCTAATGTTCAGTTTGTTAGAGGTAGGTCGGCATATGAGCTGTAATCTCTTGGAGTTCGTGGTTTTGTGTTGACCTCTTTGCAATTAATGCAACAATTTAGGTTTTTGCATTGCTCTACAGATTCGGGGTCGATGTGACTTGGGTTCCCGCAGATGAGGCACAGTTTTTTTGCTTTGCACTACTACGTTGAGTGGCCTAAACGACCGCAATTAAAGCATCGTCGTGGCAGAGGTATAAAGGGTCTGATCGCTGTTCTGCGGTATCCAATATGGATGTGGGTTGGTAGATCAAGCGAAGCAAACTTTAATGTTATGAGTCTGTTTCCAATTCGGGCGTCTTGGACTTTCTTTAATATTTTCCTTACTTCAAAAACATTTTGAGACAATAATTCTGAAAAAATGGTGTAGTGTAGGCTATTATGTTCTGTCACTTCGACTTGAATTGTGTAATTGGGTGTTGTTATTTGAATTTATATTATTGCTTAGCTACGGTTTTGGTTTTAATTAATATTGTTCCGGTTCCTTAATTTATCGCATACATCAATCATTCCTCCACTTACCGTATCGATGACTTTTTTATTAAGAATGGGGATACTCCATGTAGTGAGTCCTTAGAGCTTACTCTTTTCATTAATAGATATTTTTGTCCAGGTGTTAAATTGTTTAATGTTTTGGTTTTGTCTACTTTAAATGTTAGGGCGATTTTATCAGGTGGTTCCCTCATGGTGAGGGCAGTTGTTTTAAGATGGTTTGGAGGTAACGATCTTCTTTTCTATCACTCTTTGTTATCTTATTTGTTTACCAAAATTGAACGACGTTGTTGTTGTTGTTGTTTTGAGAAAGCGCACGAGTAAGCTGATTAACCGTGGACTGAACTCGTCTGGGCAAAGGCTGACTTCGAACTGTTGCTTAAAAATGGTTTCTTAGCTTCACCCCGTACAAAGACTGAAGCGAACCTCTTTAATGGTGTGAAGATATCGTTTAAGCTGTCACGTACACGTCAATGTTCGAGAGCACGCTCTGTCTGAATCTTTGCCTGGCCTTGCTAAGGCCAGTGGGGTGGGTTGTTGGTGCTCTCCCAACATACGTTACAAAAATAATAAAGGTAGAAAGAGCCTAAAGGAATGGCCTAACGATCAATCCTGAAACTAAAACTGAAATGTAGCATGTTAGGTGGAGAACTAGGATGTTGTTGTCCTCTCCTTTACCCTCCCTGCGTTTCAGAGCCCAAAACTGGTCATGGCTCTACCCGAATCCATACTCTAGTAAAATTATGTAAGGTGCTCTGTTAATGGCGTATTTAATTCATATTACTTCAAAGATGTACAACATTCATACTTCTAATACTAGAAAATCGAAATTTTTGCATGGGGGATTACAGACTATTAACATCATAATTTTTACACCTAAGTTAGAAATTATTCAGAAGCGTACTTGCGACATAAGTTCTGAGCCTCACAGCCAGTCACACTACCTACTAATTATATTTTATATAATTATATTATATTATACAAATTCAACTAACGGGGTACATGCGTGTCGGCAAGCAAGTTTGAGTTTACTTACTACTAAGAATTAGAGGGAGCTTGGACAGCTTCAAATTTACCATATATACCGTGACAAACCTTAGGTATTATAGCGGCTAAGCCGTAATCACAACTTTATCCAACGATGTCACACGATGTCAGCAGGCCTGATGACGGTCGGAGCATGTGGAGCCAAGAATGTTTTCATTACTTTCTAGATGTCGATATATGGTTAGAAAAGCTGCTCACGCACTATAATGATTAGAAATTACTTATAAGAAAAAGAATTTACAAAATCGAGATAGGATGAAATAAACTTGCTTGGCGATACTTATTTAGTTAAGAAAACTAATTTTTATCCGAGTTAGCGACCCCTACTACAGAGTACGAATCCGGCAATAGGACGTGGTAGTCAAGCTGTAAACGCTTATTTGATCGTACAACCCCATGACGCCTTAGAGCAGAAACGAGTAGGAGCAGCAGTGCGTACTAGGTGGGGATGTGCGAAGTCCGGTTCGGCTCAGTGCACTCGTGATCATCCAACACTTGCTGCAGCGTAGTAGGTTGACACCGCAAATTCTGTACGATGCTCTGGGAATAGACGTCAGACTCCGAAGCTGAGCTGTGCTCGCGTATTGCAATTGCAATTTGTGTGGATTACAATTTTACCAGCACGTGTCGTTTCTTTTGCTTTATGTTCGCGAAGTTTGTGTCTATATGTCCAAACACTAGGCTGTACTTGTACAATTTTTGGGTTCAACCTTGCAATGTTGAATATTATTTTTTATTGGTATTGGTCAGATACCACATATGTAGCAGAACTATTCGGGGGTGTACAGGCACGAATATTTGCGCAGAGTGTTACTCAATTTATATGGCATATTTTCGTTTTAGCTCGTATTTTGATGAATGTCAGAACTAGACTGAGCACCGGTAATTCTGGTGGGCAGCTTTATAACGATACTCCAAATTCGGCAGAAAGCTTTAACGTGTCGTTATTACCTGGGGTCAACATTAAATTGCTTGTTGTTTGTTCGGTCCGAATTCTCTCAGGTAGGACTTTCGGTTGAAAACGTGGTCAGCAAACTTTCCCACGTAATACTCCATATTGCGCGTTCATTGAGTGTGCTGGTGCACTGATGTGCAGACCAATACCTGCAACAGATAGTTTCCTATTATATCGGGTACTTGTAGTAGTTAGGGATAGGTGCTGATTCTCCGGTCACTGGCCGATACTAGAAGAGGGGAGACTATACCTGCAAGCATCTTCGGCGAAAAGAAATAAAAACAAAACAATTGTCATTTGTTTGCCAACACTATCAGTAACGCCAAACATTGCGCCGATTCGAGCTGATCGGAGCTAAGTTTGCTCGCATGAACGCATGTAGATCGATTTCAATGCTTAATATCTTAAACGACGCCCAAATACTGCAGCTATATAAATAAATGACGAACAAAACATTTTTTTTTTCGACTTTTCCCCGAATTTAAAACTCAAAAAATCGTTCAACCTACCGCACAAAAATCATAATTTTGTTAATTCGAAAATATATAGTTGCAAAACCAATGATTTAAATTTAAAAGTTTGTAGGACTGTTTAATAGGTATATCATTAATAATGCAAGCTCACCGCTGGAAAAAATCAGTAAAAGAAATAGCATTTTTTGAAAATTTTTAAAAAAATCTCGCTATAGAACAATTTTTGTGGTTTCTCGTCATATCGGGATGAAAAAGTAGGTTTGGCCAAAATGGCAATTTGGCTGTTACCTAGTGTTAGCTTTCTCAGTTTTTAAGCTAGATGTATACGATTTTCATGGACTGATTACTCAAAAATTCGGGGCGTGGAAATTCGATAAATGCGATCTATCGTCCTCAGTTTTCAAACTAGATGCTTACATTTTTACTGACAGATTACTGAAGACCTCCACTAAAGATGGCGAAATTTTTTTGAATACGGCGCTACCGCCCCGCGATACACAAAAATTTATATTTTTATCACATTTTTTGCAGGCAGCTATAATTATACACTGAACCCATTGAAAATGGGTAAATCAGGGTTTAATGGTTTTGTGCAAATGTATGTAACAGGTAGAAGGAGGCATCTCTGAACCCGCAAAGTGTATATATTCCTGATCAGCATCACTGGCCGAGTCGATCTAGACCTGTCCGTCTGCCCATCCGTCCGTCTGTATGAACGTGTCGATTTCGGAGACTACAGAAGCTAGAAAGCTGAAATTGGATTTTTTAAGTTTGTGTATACCATACGCAGATCAAGTTTATTTTAAATCATCGATAACTCGTGTCATTTTCTTATCGGTTTATTAAACCGGTTTTCTTGAGCATATCCTACAAACTAAAAGAGCTGGAGTCACTAAATTTGTTTCAATATATTCACATAAAGCACACGCAGGCAAGATATATTCCCATTCTCCCCATATATGCAAATATATGAAAAAAACTCAATTCGATACTACGGACTTGGGCTTTGATTGCTCCATCGATTTCAATGTTAAGCCCTGAAAATTCGAAGATCAAGCACTTTCTAGTAGGGGCAGCAGCTGTTCACAGCGTGCAGCCTGCGTTTACATGTGTGTGTGAGTGTGTTTTTTTTTGGATGGGGGAAAGCGTTAAAAACCACCCCTACTCGCCGTATCCCTCTCGCGGAACCACCGCTAACTTTTACATAACGAGAAGGAGATGACATGAAAGCCGCTTCTAGAGTTTGAAATTTTAAATTGTGGAGTCCTTCAGCGCTACGCAAGGATCTTTTGACTTCAACATCCATGCTCTGAATTCAAAAGTTATTCAATTGTATTTTTCCTTATTATAATTTGTCTGCAATTTTAACGATTTCTTTGCTCGATATTTTTTTTTTTGCGGTACTTCCTGAGTTGCAGTTCCGAGTTCAAAGCACTGTTGGTCACACATGCGACGTATATAATTTTTTTAACTTTTCTGATTTTTAACGATTGTGTATAACTCTTGTTGAATATCGTCGCACCAAACTGCAAATGGTCGGTGACGCTGATGTCTAACGCGCACGTTAAGTGCGGAATTTCCCGTTTTAACTTCCACGACCAACGTAAGGTGTTTTCTTATTTTTTCTAATATTTATTTTTTCAGTTCTTAAATATTCTTTAAAATTATTAACACGTCTAGCTTAACATCACAAACGATATTCTAATCGATATTCTTTTTATCTTCACTTAATATGGTAACACTAAGACTTCTTTCTCTTCTTTTTCCGATCCATGCCAAATGTGTTTTGTATTTTGTAGATGTATAAACTGCTTCTTGTTTAATTACTTATCCTAACTTATGGATATAAATTAAATACCTATAAGCTAGTGACCCCCGACTCTTTGATACGCTCAATTTTTCAACCCGCCAAAAAACAAAGTCACCATAAACTGGCGACCCCCAACTATTTGCATTGCGCAATTTTGCCCACCGGAGCACCAAATTGAATTGAAAATTCAAACAATGTGACTTCGATGTTTGGCAAAATGCCGTTTCCTCAACTCAATTCAATCACCAATATTGAAATATTTTTCACTAAACTTGAAAGCTGGTTCAAATTACAAGGGTTAGGTTTGCGTAAGGAAACGAACAGTACGCAGCTGTCATATGCCAAACCCAAATATTTAGATCAAGTACATTATCTCATCCGTAACAAGCCACAAGCAAATCCTTATTCCACATTTAAGCATGCGATACTAGCACAATTTGCAGAATCTGAGATGACACGTCTGAACAAACTCTCAACGGGCATCCAACTTGGAGAAGGACGACCGAGCCATTTACTCAGCAAACAAACGCTACCAATGACGAAAAAGTCGTACGTCGTTATTGGATTAAACGCCTTCCTCCTGCTGCTCGAGCAGTCATCGTAGGGATATTGGAAAGCTCACCCAACACCACGCTCTCGCAACTTGCTATTGACGCTGATGCTGTCATGGATTCTTTAAGCTACACATCTAACGACATGACAGCAATATCGTACAACAACAATGATTCTTCTACATCTAATGAAGACCGCTTTGCAAATATCGAGAAGTCTTGATATCAACGACAGGGTGCTTCAAAAATCAATGGCAAACTCGGACAACTCTTCAACAACAATGAGAATCAGAGTAGCCGTACCCACATTCGCTTTATTAGCAACAAAAAATTGCATTACAAAATGACATTTGCTGGTAGCACTGCAAGTATGGCACTGATGCACAACAACGTTCCATGCTCTTTTAATCACGTAAGCAACAAAAACACAAAAACTAGATACTACCATCAAAGATCAGTAAGGCAACTCGGCAATCTTTAATTTTCTTCCAAAACCGTTTCCAACTCAGAGTACATATCTACAGAATTTCGACAACAAATCGCTTATTCATTACAGACGCCCAATCTGGTAAAAAGACTCGTCGACACCGGCGCAGATGTTTCAGTCATACCTTTTACAATAAGCCGACGCCTTTCTGCAAACAACAACTACCAAATTTTAGCAGAAAATAATACTGAAATAACAACTCAACTCACGCTCGATCTGACGCCGTCCACTTACGTGAAATTTCATCATCGCTGACACTTAAATTCCAGTCATAGGATTAGATTTTTAAATTACTACAATTTACTTGTTTGCATCAAGAATAGCAAACTTATCGACGGTCAACAACTTTTGTCACTCCATGGTTTCTGCATCCTACAATCGTCAGCTGAAATTAAAACATTTAAAAAATCCTGCGAATTCGCCCAACTTCTGTTGGAATATAAAGATATCACCGTATTCAGCATCTAAACATATCATCTCCGACGTTACTCACTGCATTGATACAACAGGACCCCCACTTTTAAATTCACAAAACGAACGGTCTCGTTGCACAGTAGCGATCGTGAAATCAAGCTCGCATATCAAGGCAACAAGGTTAAACTAAAGGGAGGTGCGCAGCTTAATAGAAAAAATGCCTGAGAGTTACTTAAGTAGTTACTTCTCAGAGCAAGGCAACATTTGTTATTTGTATACATCATGGATTGAACGAGCAATTGCAAATATTATTCCAGCTGTTTGGGCTGCGTAACCAAATAGAGAACTTAATTTGACTTTCGACAAATTGAAAGCTACCCCATAAAGTGTATATATTCTCGGTTACGACCGATGAGCCGTATAAAGGCATCTTGCAAACTACAAAAGCTAGCGGTCTAAACTTTTAACTATAGATTTTCTTCAACCATGAGTAATATATGTTTATCATTTCTTTGATATCTTGCACCGTTTCATTAATATAGACATAAAATCGATTTAAGAAATATGTTTTCTCGGCATGTCTCGGAGACTATAAATAGAGCCAAGATATTTAGTTTATTATCTTCTCGTAAAGCAGACGCAGATCAGCCATATTAAAATTTATTATTTACCTCCCCCACTCGCCTCAAATATAAAAAATTTAAGAATTTAGTTTCCAAAGCGGGGCCCAAGCGCTGCAGGTGTGTAACATGTGCAATTTGCGGCGTGTTTTTGTGTGTATGTTTGATTTTGTCTATATATGTAAGAACGCAAGAAGGTTGAAATGTATTTAACTTTAGATCGCAGCTGGGTTCAAGGCATCTGCTAGCCGGGCGCTCCCGACTAGAGCACTCTAACTTGTTATATCCTGAACCCATTGAAAATGGGTAAAATGGTTGTGACGCCCAAATGCGCACAATTATACTCGAAATTACAGTGTTCAGAGCAGCGCTGCACTGTTAACCGAGCAGCAATCGAGCGTATAAAAGTGGCACACTACTACTGGCTACTGAAGCCACTTAGTGGTCTGCACTCGACAACATCGAAGCCAATGTAACCCCAGCTAATAGCTTCTTGCAGTGTTCTCATAAAAAAATCACAAAGTTATCTTTTATCGACGGGCTGTACTCCCATTAATACATTGACCGGTCGCTCAACCCGACTTCTGGACGAGTGCAATTTCCCAGTTGACCAGATCCAACTCTTAAACTAATTTATAATTTTTTAAATGATTTTGTGACCCGACCGACCTCATAAAGTATATATATTCTTGATCAGGACGATTAAGCTATGTCTATTTGTTGGTCGGTCCACCTGTCTATATGAACATATCAATCTAAAAGTCTATAAAAGCACAAAAGTTAAAGTTAGCTTATTTAAGTTCGTGAACACTATAAGCAGATCCAGTAAATTTCAAATTGTCGGTTACCCTCTCTGTTTTCAATATTTACCTAATTATATTATTACACGATTTTGAAATAACACGTTTTAAAAAGTTGAAGTTTTCTCTTTTCGAGCCTTGTCACTGACGTCACACTCTCATACATCTCGACAACGCATCCAGAGAGATCTCTCAGAGATCTGGTTTACATTTAGACCCTGACGTAGAAATCATTAAGATGACGAATAGCCTGGACCTGCCTAACGAGATAGTTTAGTTCAGCACCAGGCAATAGAGGGTAGTGCAGCGAACCACAAGTGGCGCCATGCTTCACCTTGCTTTCATTATGGATGAAAAATCTGGTACTGCCTCGGCAGAACTATGCGTCCCCTAGCTACTGTCACTGTGTCGCCAAATCGAGAACCTGGCTCAGGTTCCCCCATTAACTTGGCTGCTGGGCTTGCCAATGGATTGACCTGAACTCAGGTCCCGGCCAGAAATGCGCAAGGTACAATGAAGTACAAGGCGTCCAAGTTGCCGAAAGGCGTTCGTGGGAACGACTCCGGTTAAGGCAAAAGGGTGCCTTGTCCAACGCTCCCAGAAAGAGTAATGATACTAGAGGAGCATCGACCACCCTATGCAGGACTATCGCCGAACAGAAAATTATCCTGGCTCTCCTCCAAGAACCATAATTGGTTGGTAGCCAGCTCCAAGGATTAAGCTGCGGCTCATGTAAGTGGTTACATTGGATGGAGCGCCTCATGCAGTTATCCTTCTGGATATAAACGTATGGAACTTTCCTCTAACCAACTCTATGGACTTAGTTACCTTAATCATTGAGTTGGTTACGGCGGAAGCAGCGAAGGAAATTGTAGTGGCATTGGCTTATTCCCAGGTGACACCGATGACACAGGTGAGGACGGAGGTGCCACGTCTCGTAAATTTCTAGCGGAGGACGTACAAACAGCTTGTTATCGGTTGTGACGTCAAAGCTCATCTCACTATCTGGGATTGTATTGATTTCAACAAGAGGAGTGAGTGCCATCTTGAATATCTTTTGTGTAGTCAATTAGATGTCTGAAATATGCAAACCCATCTTTAGATATGCAAAGGTACTAGGTCTCAGTCTAGTTAAAAGTACTCTATCCGATTTCATTAAAAATTAGCGGGTTATCGATGAGGCCACTCCTTCAAATCATCAGCTTCATATCACCACCTTTCGGATCAGATTTGATCAAACAAATTGGGACCTGCTGAAAGCCTTTATTAGCTTCGTAAGATGACCAATTTCCCGCCAGCGTAAATTCCACGAAGGTCGGTGTAAAGATAACTTCAAAATGTGAGTTTCTTCTCATACCATGATAGTGCATACAAACAGACAAAAAACTGTTTACCCTTGTTAGTACATGGCTATAGGCGTGAAATTTACGATCGAACCTTTTTCTCTAACAAACCATGTTTAAAACTGTTAATCGCCCTTGGGTTCCCTCACTGTATAGAAAAATGGGATGTTAACACTCTTCAGTAAAGGGAGAATAAATTAAATATTTATAAGTGTGCGCAGTGCCTGATCTGACCTTTATCCAACCTCCGCAAAAGTAGTCCTCATACCTCAAATCCGAGTTTTAATTGTCGGACTCTCACGCCACTTCCGAAAAGGGACAGACAATAAAAATTAACGGCCACTTTCCTCAACTCATCCCTCCACAAAAGGTAACATATGCCCATAAAACGATCGGTACCCTCACCCCACCCACCCCTAAAAAGAGTCACAAAGAGTCATCTCCCTCTCTCACAAAGAAAAGGTACCTGAATATTATTAAAGCCACGTACCGTCATATTAATTAGGGTCACGTAGGGTCATAGGTAATTAATTATTCACCCCAGAGTAATAAAATTGACACATACATCCTGTTTCACAACATACAGTTCCCTACTACTCAGAGTATAAAGTATATAAAAGTGTAAAGTATATATATATAAATATATACATATAAAGAGTAGACAATCCAAAACTGATTTACCTTTTCTAAAACCAACTCGGCTCTTGTGTAAAAGTTTACTTGTAGTTGCAGACCACCATAGCCTTTTTGTTAGACACGTTCAGGAAGTGAAACTAGTATATTGGTTTTGTGCAATATCCGTCATGCTGTCCGTCCGTCTGTCCGGATGAACGCAATATTGTTGAAGATAGAGAAAAAATGTATTCTCTATTGGTTAAAGGCGAGAGGTCCTTTAAAAAAATCTGAAGAAAAACTCTGTTAAAAAGTCTGCGTTAATCAAATTAAATTTAAATTTATAAAAAAATTAAATTAGCATCGTTTTTTATGTATATTTAAAAAAATAAAGAAAAAAAGGAAAGAGAACTTAAATAAAAATTAATATATTAAATTAATTTCAACGACTTTTATTGGAAAACTAAGCAGTCTAGGGTATTCTATTATAGGGTGTCGGTTCGCTCGATGGTGTGAGCGACGTTTCCATTGTTCTGTCGGTAATGTTTGATTCCATTTACAACACCTCATTTTTGTTTATTTAAGAGTTGTGGTCACTGGGAAACCCCAGCCATTTATCAAAAATTATCACTTCGTTTTATTATCTTTTCAACTAGATATGTGTTCGGGTAACTGTTTTTCATTAGCTCTTCACGAAGTGAAACTAGTATATTGGTTTAGTGCAATGTCCGTCATGCTGTCCGTCTGTGCGGATGAACGCAATATTTTTCGGCACTATTGAACATGGAGACTTGCAATTTAGGATATATACTTGTAGTTATCTACTTCAGACAAAGTGTTAAGATTTTTGCGCCACGCCCACTGGCAGGCTGGCAACAGGCTGATAACATGTTGATTCACGTGAAATCCCAATTCGATTAAAGCTCAATATTTCCCACAATAGAGTCACCAAATTTGGTATGTAGATTGCTGGTGACCTCCTCCAAAAATTGCGTTCTTGATTTTTCGGCCACGCCCACTAGAACGCCCCCTAGCGCCCCACCTTAAAAAATGGCTATATCTTCCACAGTTTTTGAGCTAGAGTCAGCAAATTTTAGAGGTAGATTAGTGGTTACCCCCTTTAAATACGGGTACAAAAATTTCACACCCACGCCCACTCCCGCCAACAAAAAGTGCTTTAGCCTATAGCTCTCACAGTTTTAAAGCTAGAGTCACCAAATTTCAAGGTAGATGGCTGCTAACACCCTTTAAACATCGTAAAAATTTCCCGGCAACCCCACTCCCGCCCCCGTAAATCGCGAAAATCAATATCTCCCGCAATTTTTGAGCTAGAGTCACCATATTTTAAACGCAGATGGCTGGTCACCCCATTTAAAGATCCAACAAATTTCCAGGCCACGCCCACTCCCACCCCTACAAACCGCGAAATTCTATATATCCTACAATTTTAAAGCCAGTGTCACCAAATTTGGCAGACAGTGTTTGGGTGACCTCCACTTAACATCGAGCCAAAAAATGTTGCACACGCCTACCTCAGACCCTACGAAATTTAAAAATTCTATATTTTCCAAAATAACAATAATAACTTGGCAGAAATAAATATGTACTATGAACGAGTATACGCAGTCGGTTACGTCCGACTGCAACGTTCTTTCTTGTTTTGTTATAATTTTGTCGAATTAAGAGAAGATGAGATGAAATGATTGTTTTGTCTCTATTTGGTTTTAATATGGGTATAATGAGGCTCTATTTGTATTGTTGTGTCAAGCGTTCACCCAATATTGCGTTGTACAAGTTGATGAGTCTAATTTGAATTTCATTGGGAAGCGCCTTAATCATGGATTAATCAATGCGGTCGAACACACAGAAACAAATTCTATTGGAAGAGCAATATACTGTATATCATCGGATAATATTCTACTTCTGTTTGACATGAATTAGTTAACAAGTTTGAGTTTTCCGATTCTTCTGACCAGTTAATGCAGAATTGATCGATAATGTCTTGGGGCTGCGTTATGTTGCCTGTAGAGCTTGGTTTCTCTATGCAGTGTAAGCCTTTAAAAGTGTTTAAGCCGCAGAATCGACGGATATTATTCTAGATTTTAGATGTAGGCGTAAAGGGATTGATTTTTTCAGTAAATTTTTGGACGGTTTAAGGGTGCGCCTAAATAAGGCGTTTTTTCTTCTATTTTCGCGAGAGAAGTTTCCCTTAAATGTACGCCAAGCTATGTTCTTGTTTTTTCGAAGTGTGTCAAATTTTTTGCTCTACCAAGGGACTTAATGTGATGTTTTGGCAGAGCACTTAGGTATTGCATGATGTGCGCTTCGTAGAATTATTTTCCTAAGGTTATTTGATTCTTGATTTATATTCGAGCTGGTATTGATGTGTTATGGCTGATGGAGAGAGAAGTGAATAGGTTCCAATGAGCTGCATTGGCTTTAAATAAAGGTCCGATGGTTGGTTTCTGAAGCTGAACTCCATTAAATAGGGTGGTTAAAATTGGCAGGTGGTCGCTACCGAAAAAATCAATTTCGTTTGTCCAATCTGCTTCTACTGCAATATCGGCTGTCCATAAACTGAGATCAATGAAAGTTAACGTATTATGAGTGCTCAGGTGTGTTTGGCTGCCATCGTTAAGGATAAGTAAATTTGATTGGGTTACGAATTTATCCAAAATAATTCCTTTCGTGTTGTTTGTGGGAGATCCCCATCTCTTGTAGCAACGTTTGAAACCGTCAGTTATTAAAGTCGGGAGATTGTTGGATATATTAAGAACTGAGTGTAGGTTACTCAAGCAAAAATTTCAGTTGGGTTGGATATAAGTGAAAATAACTTGAAGCTTTGTCTTAGAACACATTTTAACATAGATGGCGTCGAAGTCAGTTACAAGGCCTGTTCTTTGCTACAAGTGTTTAAAGTTCACTATAGTTGTTGTTAAATCTATTAATGTTCTATTGAATAACTTTTAAGAATTTTTGGTAAGAGAGGAGTGTGATAAAATTGCATATAATAAAACTGTAGTTGATTTACTGGTGCCTGTCTGCGATTGTGTGCAAATAGACATAAACTTTAGTAAAATTGGCGCAGCTGCTAGATCCCTCACACGCCACAATAGTCCCATTATACGTAGCAAGCGCCTGGTGGAGCGAAGGGAAGGAAAGGGCAGATCGCTTACAGCTTCAGTTATTTTATTTAATCTTTTTCAATTTCATTTCTTTTCTTAATTTCATTTGCTCATCAGAAGTTCGGTATTGTTTACGTTGGCTTATTGCTAGTGAAAAGAGCATATTGGTTGTGCGCAATGTTCGTCATGCTATCCGTCCGTCTGTCCAGATGAACGCAACTTTTTCGGCGCTACTGAAGATGAAATTTTACATGAAATTTTTGATATATACTTTAGAGAGCTTTAGAGAAACTGTGAAGATTTTTCGCCCCGCCCACTGGGATCCTGGCAAATCGATAAAATGTGAATATTTCCCACAATACTAAAGCTAGAGTCATCAAATTTGTTAAGTAGATTGGTGGTGACCTCCCCCAAAAATTGCGACCTTGATATACTGGCCACGCCCACTAGAAGGCACCCCCAGCGCACCTGCCTTAAAAAATCGGAAATGGCTATATCTTCCTCAGTTTTTTAGCTAAAAGCTCCATATTTGGAATATATCTTACTGGAAAGCTCCCCCAAACATCACATATATTTTCCGGCCACGCCCCCTCAAGGCTCTGAATGTTCAAATCGGTAACATGTGTATAATTCCCACAATTTTGAGGCTAGAGACACAAAACTTGGTTGTAGATTGCTGGTGTCCTCCCTAAATGATTGCGACCTTGATATTCCAGCCACGCTCCCCAGAAAAATGTTGGCCACGCCCGCTTTCACCCCTGTCCCTACAAAATAAAATTTTTTTATATTTTTCCAAAATAACAAAAATAACTTCTGTGTACTATGAACGAGTATTCTGCAGTCGGTTACGTCCCACTTTCTTACTTGTTATACCCTAGACCCATTGAAAATGTGTAAAACTGTCAATAATAATTTTGTGCGGTTTTTTGACCCTGTTTTTTTTTGGATATATATTAGAAACTATAAAAGCTAGAGTCACCATAAATATGTTGAATATATTCGCGTGAAGCATACGCTGCATAAAAAGAAAGAAAAAACATTAATTCAGATTTTGGATGTATACATATCGGTAAGAAGTTACAAATGGATGTAACGATTATTTGACTATTATAGAATATCTCCTAGTCAGGTTTTTGACTTAAGCACCATTGTTTCTTCATTAATTCATTTCAGAATTAATATAAATTGTTTTAATCAATATAATTTTATTTATTTATTTAAATTAATAAAAACTTTTAATGTAATTAACTTATTGCCATTTTTTCATATATTGGTTTTCCTTGTTTGGCAACATATCATTTCCGCTTTAAGTTGTAGAGCTCCAGACTTTGTTTAATACTCTGTTAATACACAATAAATGTAATTTATAATATATTTTTTAATAATTATTAAAACAACTTTGAATATATTACCAAGTCTTCTTCAGCTTCGCGAAGACGATCATTTTCAAAACAATTGATGACTTTGTTGCGCAATTCAACAATCTCAACAAGGCGTGATATCAATTCTTCCTCCCGTAGCTTATCCGAATCATTTTTATTACAGTCCGGCTGACCCAAAAGGATTCGTATTTTGTATTCAAGATCAGCATGCTCCTGTTCTAAACGATGTTGTGTTGCACTGCATAAAGATTGTTAGGAGCTTTTCTTGTTTATATTACTTTGCAAAGTACTTACAGATGCGTCAATTCAGTTTGTCTTCGAAATATCTCATTTTTCTCGTTTACCAGGTCAAAGAGCTGCAAAATAAGATCCTCTACCTCTTTAGAGTTTTTTATTGGAATTTCTGCAGTTACAGTACTCAGTATAGATGATGCTGCATGTGCTGTTTGCTCTTTTTCTACGTGACTTTCACAGCGGTCTCTAATCATTTTTTCCAAAACTATGCCCTGTTTCTCAAGACCTTGCTGTTGCACTTGAATAACTTCTAGCTCTCGACGTATTTCTTGCAGTGAAGCACTGTGTAAAGCTCTACGGGGTGGTAAGGGTATTGGAGGAACAGGAGCGGCTCCCTTTTGGCGCTTCCATTTTCCATGCGATGATTGGTCTGCCTCTGTTTTATCGCTAATAGCTAAATATACATCAGAGTGCAGTGATTGGCTATTATTTACTGATTCATCATCATTATGCACTTTTAGATGTTGATTTTGGCCTTGCACAGTAATTGAATTGAAATTGAGTTTGGGTGTATCAAGCGGGGGGACATTAGCACACGCCGACAAAACTCGTCGGAACCATTGTAGGCTCGCTGACTTTGATTAACAGCGTGTTTATGTATTTCAAATGTGTCATCTGTAAGCAGACCGGGATCAAGCGGTACGAGCAGACGTTTTGTGGAGCTGCAAGAGTTCAGTTTACGTTCAGAATGGTTACATATCAATAAAGTTTTATTTTTGTTAGCTGATAATACAGTGTCCTTCTCATTATTTTCGCTTGAAGTTAACGGCGTAGGCGGCGATGGTGCTTGGCGTTTATTATATCTTAAAGGAATCCTTTTTTGCGTAGCTTGGTACATCTGTTTATTATACGGTTCTGTACTGTGTGGCTGGTACATGGCAGAATTCGAAAATACTGGAAAATCCTGCTTGTTATTGTCAGTCAGAAAAACTGAGTTCTGATATGCATTACTCAGATTAAAGGGAGGCGACGATTCCAATAATTGAGGTTGCAGTTCTGACCTAAGTATGCAGGGAGACAAATATAAAACATAAACTTTTAAATTTTCTGTTCATATATATATCTATATATATATATATATATATATATATATATCTATACCGAAATTCATGTATTCATTAATATAACCAACGATCTAATATATGTATTATATATAACCTATATGTAAAATGATTAGTAGTAGGGAACGGCATGTAGCTGTCAATTTTATTACACTGGGGTGAATAATTAATTTTTTATTACCCTACGTGCCCCTTATCAATATACAGGTCCGTGACCCTAATTAATATACAGGTACCTTTTTGTGGGAGAGGGAGGGGACAAAATATTTAATGACCCTATTGACCCATTTTAAGAGGGTGGGGGAGGGAGGGGGGGGGTCCCCAGGGATCTATCCTAAGGGATCTGATCGTTTAAATAAATATTTAATTTTCTCTGCCTTTTCTGAAAAGTGTGAACAGCCTATTTCTCTACACAGGGAAGGAACCCAATGGCGCAGTTTTAAACATGTCTTGCTAGAAAAAAAGGTTCGATAGTAAATTTTACGACTATAGACACCTAATGACAAGGGTAAGCAGTTATATTCTCTGTGTATCTGTATGGCAAGAGTCAAGAGTCAGTAGTCATGTATTCAGTTAATTTATTGAAGGGCGGGCTTCTGGATTTGTTTTCTCATAATTATTCCAGTTTTATGGCTTGTCGATTACGTGTCAATTTTTAATAACAGCCTCATAGATTGGCCAAGGTTTCATTGCTTTTTAGGGTGAATCCTTTCTTCGTTACATTGTGTTGAGTTTATTTTATGTCTTTGAGCGTGCATTGTTTCTTTAACAAGTGCATACACTTATATTTTAGGTGCACTGGATCGTACCCTATACCCTTCGAAACCTGTTTGAGCTTATGTTTAATATTTCACAATTATATGCGGCAATAGAATAACCAATCCCTAGTCCATAAAGTTTTCTTTCATTCATTGAATCCGCATCAGTAGTCCTTGAACTATCGAAAACTTAAAACCTAAAATCCAAAACAAAACCAAATTCTTTTTTCAACAACAATAACTCTAAGATTGACTCTGTCAACTTCAAGAACAACTACATTAACTATAACAACCCAATGCATCGCAACAACACCGCCGAACCATTTCAACAATGTTGTCTATCGGTGCAACGCCAACGGATCGACTGCCATCGCCAACTAACCGATCTACCACCAACACCATTGTCAACGTTAACCTATTGCCAATGCAAACGGAC
The DNA here is from genome assembly GCA_035043565.1 of Drosophila robusta. NCBI lineage: Eukaryota > Metazoa > Arthropoda > Insecta > Diptera > Drosophilidae > Drosophila > Drosophila robusta. The sequence continues at coordinate 70,065 of JAWNMW010000287.1, forward strand.
CGACCGCCAATGCAAACGGACTTACCGCCAACGCCATCGTCAACGCCAACGTTAACGGATCTACCGCCAACGCTGACGGACTTACCGCCCACGCCAATGGACTTACCGCCAACACCATCGTCAAAGCCATCGGACCCACCTCTACCATTGGTAATGAATCTAACGCCCACTATAACAACGGCTACAACTATGTTAATGTTGCTAAGAATGATTACAACAACTTCAACTATTACAACGGCAACAACTATACCACCAGATCTGCCATTTCCAACAGCAACTACAGCTACGCTACTGGATCTTACGTCTCCAACCCCATCTCTAATACCAACTACACCTACGCTACTGGGTTTGCCACGTCCAACCCCATCTCCAGTAATAATAGTGCCATGCTAACAATAAATCCTGCTATTTATTGTAGCGTGCGTGATTTACATATTCTCCAATCAATATAGAGCACTCATTTAAGATCTAATCCCAAGACCCGTGTTTTCACACCATTTAACAAGCAATCTTCAAGCTTTGGTTGAACATAAACAAATACACTCCACTGAAAGTCAGCTTGATCAACAGATGATACCTCAGGATTCACAGTTTCAGGATTGTCAATACATCAAGCCCAAACATCAACAGGCAGTGACCTTAAACTATATGAGCACTGACACTTTTTTAAGTTATTCAATCAAAACAAATGATTTTTTTCGGATATAATATTTATATAATAATATATAATATAATTATTTATAATTAACTTCAACGACTTTTATTGGAAAACTAAGCGATATGAGGTATTCTATTATAGGGTGTCGGTTCGCTCGATGGTGTGAGCGACGTTTCCATTGTTTTGTCGGTGATGTTTGATTCCATTTACAATACCTCATTTTTGTTTATTCAAGAGTTGCGGTCATTGGGAAACCCCAGCCATTTAACAAAAATTATCACTTTTTCGATTTATTATCTTTTCAACTAGATATGTGTTCGGGTAACTGTTTTTCATTAGCTTTTCTTTATAGAAACATCGTTGAACGGGTGCAACCAAATAGTTTTCCAATATATATGTATTGGGATTTGTCGTTTGTACTCGTTTTATTTTAAAAGTTGCTGTTGTACAGTTGAGGGTGCATCCTTTTCTACTCGTTCACGAAGTGAAACTAGTATATTGGTTTAGTGCAATGCCCGTCATGCTGTCCGTCTGACCGTCTGTCCGTCTGTGCGGATGAACGCAATATTTTTCGGCACTATTGAATATGGAGACTTGAAATTTTGGATATATACTTGTAGATATCAGCTTCAGACAAAGTGTTAAGATGCTTATGCCACGTCCACTGGGAGGCTGCCATATCGATAACATGTCGATACATCTCCATATGCCCCCCAATATTAAAGTAAGAGTCACCAAATTTGCTATGTAGATTGCTGGTAACCTTCTCCAAAAAATGCGATCTTGATTTTCCGGCCACGCTCCCTAGCGCCCCCGGCTTAAAAAATCGGAAATGGCTATATCCCAGAATTTTCCGCCGCCGTAATCGTAAAGCGATATATTTGAAAGCTCAAAACGGTAACATATGTATAATTCACACAATTTTAGAGCTAGTGACAACAAAGTTGGTATGTAGATTACTAGTGACCTGACCACAAAATTGCGACCTTGATATCCTGGCCACGCCCACTAGAACGTCCTCCAGCCATCCCGCCTTCAAAAAGTCGGAATTGCCTCTATCTTCCACAGTTTTTGAGCTAGAGTCACTAAATTTTAAAAGTAGATTAGTGGTCACCCCCTTTAAAGACGGGTACAAAAATTTCCCTTTCACGGCCCGCCCGCAAAGTGCGAAAGCCTATATCTCTTACAGTTTTAAAGCTAGTGCTACCAAATTTTCAAGGCTGGTAACGCCCTTTAGAGATCCAAAAAAAGTTCCTGGTACTCCCACCCACGCCCCCATCCCCGCAAATCGCAAAAGCTATATATCCCATAATTTTGGAGCTAGAACAAAATTTTCAAGGTAGATGGCTGGTTACTCATTTAAAAGCTCGGTAAGAAAATTTCCCGGCCACGCCCACTCCCACCCCCACAAACCGCGAAAATCTGTATCTCCTACAATTTTAAAGCTAGATTCACCACATTTAGCAGACTGTGTATGGGTGACCTACTCTTAAGATCGAGACGAAAATTTTTGGCCACGCCTACCCCTGCCACTACGAATTATAAAAATTCTATATTTTTCCAAAAAAAACAATAACTTCTATGTACTGTGAACGAGTATCACGCAGTCAGTTGCGTCCGACTACAACATTCTTACTTGTTAGTTTTTTATTTTGCGTGGTTAAAAGTGTTAGCAAGCTTTACATCACTTCATTGATTTTCATCTGTAGATTATTTTTGTTAATCGCGTCTTTTTCTACCAATTGGCGTTTTCATTTTTCTGCATCAATATTTTGCTCGTTATGCATAAGCAAGTCCAGCAATTGAAGCTTGTATTCCGTAGTGTTTTCATTGTATATATAATCTTTTCATTTTCCGTGTTAGTTATATGCCTTAATGATTCAATTTCTCAGCTAACGTATGCTTTAAATGTTCTTACTTTTTGGATTTCACTTTCATATTCATGTAATTTAATGTGACAACTCGATGCTATCTCACATCATTGTCTTCTAGGGGGTCACCAACATTTTTAGTCGTTTGTTTGTAAAACAAAATGTTGTTTTCAATCCTAGAACATCCTTATTTTTATTTACAAAATTATTTTTGCTTAGGAACACTCATTTTTGGAAAAAGTTTTTTTTATGATTGTGAGATTTTTTTCACAAACTTCAAAATTTAACTGGAACAAGGTACTATTGATGTTCAAAGATTTTATAGAAACAATAACCATTTTATATCAAAGGAAATAGCTGCATTGCTCAAAAATAAACGAAATCAAAACTTACATTACCTTTTACGAGCTCCATACTATTTTCTTAAATTAACAAAGGCTTAAAAACAGCACTCTGGCTAACCACTAATCAGTTTTGTTGGAATGATGGGAGGCTAACTTTATTGAAGTGAGGAATTATTTCTGGAGAAGTTTTTAAACATTTCAGTAGACAATGTTGAAGAGTATGGATGCCAACAATTACATGTGTTGAACAACTTTTTCTCAGATTGTGGCTCACATATAAATAAAAGTGTATGTGCTCTTAGAAATTCTCGATTTGTAATGGACTTCTTTAAAAATTTTAATATTATAGTTAATAAAGAAATAAAATAAAATAAAAAAGCTAATTTAAAATAAGAAAAATGTATGTATTTATATATTCTACTGTTTTTACGGTTTTTCATGTATTCTAGAAATTGTTAAGTAGTTTGGGAAGTGTATTACAGTTTCCTCAAGGTTCAAATCAATTATGTTTGTTGTTAAATATATACTTAAAAATTATTTCTCAGCTTCACACTTTAAAATGACTGAAGCGAAACTGTTTAATGGTGTTAAAATATCGCCCAGACTTACATAAATATGAAATATCTCCATCAGAGTACTCCAATCTATTCACATACATATATCCTATTTGTCTTTTGAGATACTTCGTCTAGTTTCTTTAACTTTCAGGAAAGTTTGAACTGAAGTAAATTTGGTATGACCGAACTAACCTACATGAATGCCAGCTCCTTAACAATCGAAATCTACTTTCTACATATTGCCTCCGCTGAATGTAATATAATAATAAGATTGAAGATTGATTGAGAGTCTCTGCCTTAATAGCCACAAGATCATGCAATAATTTTGGAATATGAATATTATGAAGATCTTCAGTTAAAAGTAAAGTGTGGGTTTCCAACTATAAGAGAATTCACACCCATGATCTGAATGCAAAAACATAAACAAAATTTCATTGGATTAGAGAAGGGTGAATGGAATCAATTGTTAAAATATGAGGAATGTATTCAGTTAAGGCTTGAACTGTTTGATACTTGATACAGAAAAGTGCCATTTCACGTGTTGGAACACACTATTAACAAATCAACTTACAAGATTATATTATAGTCATAATATGCCTAAGTGTGCAAAGATACAAAAATACGAGATACGGTTATACTATTTAAATGAAAGTTATGGAAACGATAAAGAAATAGATTTAACTCGTTTAGCTTGAAATTTCTAAAAAGGTGGGTAGAGAAATAGAAAGAGACTTAAATAATGATAGACAAATATTAAAAAAAAAGAGTCGGGCGTCTAAGTAGGGTTTAGTGCTAGAAACTTCTTTAGTCATACTTTTGCTTTGCAGAAGTACAGAACAGAAATAGAGATATTTTCAACATTTAGCATCACCGCTTTTATAAAGAAAATGTATGATTTTAAACATGAAGTAATCCAGAAATAAATTGACGAAAAAACCTACAATATAAAAACCTGTTGCTTCTATTTCCCTAGATAACAGCCAAATTGTATAGTTTACCAAACATAGCTTTTCTGATACATGTGGGGCCCCAAAAAGCCACTTAAAAATTTTTACTTTTTTTAATAAATTTTTAAAATATGGTATTTTTTTAGTGGAGAGAATGTCGTAACCGATTTTGAAAAGCTTAAAGTTAACTGAAAGTTAATGAATATATATATTAATCAGTCCTACACACCTTTAAATCATTGGTTTTGCATCTTTATATTTTTGAATTAAGAAAATGATAATTTTTTGTGCGGTATTTTTCACGATTTTTTATTTTAAAATTCGGAGAAAAGTCAAAAAAAATATGTTTAGTTCATCTCCCATTTACTTTTATATCTGAATTAATTGGGCGTCGTTTAAGATATTAATTATTGAAATCGATGGAGATACGGCTGAGATATTATTATTTCAGCAAACCTTTCAAAGCAACGCTTTCTGTCGCATTTTTCAAATTCGCTCATATAAATCATGCTGTTCACAAGCGTTCATGCGCGCAAAGTTTGGTCAGATCGGCCCAAAACGGCGGAATGTTTGGTGTCATTGAGGGTGTTCGCGAACAGATGGCAGTGGTCTTCTTCGCCGAGGATGCTTGCATGTAGATGGCCTAATTTACTCAAGCGATAGTCTCCCATCTACTAGTATCGGCCGGTACCGGAGAATCAGCACATTTTGGAATTGAACCCCAAAATGGGAAAGAAGATTGGAGCAAACATGTCACTAAAAATCCATTTAATGCATTCCCATTTGGAATTTTTTCCGTACAACTTAGGTGAGCTCAGCGAAGAAAACGGAGAACGATTTCACCAACAATTAAAAGCTATGCACTCCATCGATGGTTACCGTTGCTGTTAACAGGGATTCTGGAATCAGAACACGACTATCTGTTTCTCATACGAGAAACTTATTTTAATACCGTATGCAGAAAGTTACGGTACTTGAACCATTTTTAATATACTTGAAAATTAAAATAACATGTAATAACTTAAGAAACAAAGAGTAAATCGTGTATTTAATAAATATTTGTTTATATACATATTTCTGATTGTTTTATGACCATTTATCTATTGATTGGGGGCCTTATCTTGGTCAATATCACGGAAAATCCTTCCTTTTGTAAGTGGTACATCATATAAATTGCTCGTTTCTGCGTTAATTTTAATTAATATCTTAAATGATGATCCATTAATATATTAATATGATTGTAAAGTCAAACAGCCAACAAATTAATACGGGCGTCATTAATGAGATATTAATGTCGGAATTTCGTAGAAAAATGTTGTAAAAAAATCATCTATATCGACAAAAAAGTGCATAGCTTTAAAATGTTGTTATATCGTTGTCTCGCCATCGATTTGAATGATTAATATCTGAAACGACGCCCAATTAATGTACCTATATAAATAGTTGGGTGACGAACAAAAGATACCTTTTTTTCGACTTTTCCCCAAATTTTAAAAATAAAAAAACCGTGAAAAATACACAAAAAATCATAATTTTCTTAATTCAAAAAAATATAGTTTCAAAACCAATAATTTAAATTTAAAAGTGTGTATGACTGATTAATAGGAATATTCCTCAGCTTTCAGTAATCGTTAAGCTTTTAAAAATTAACATAGCTCAAACAGGTTTGGAAAGACATAGGGTACGATCCGGTGCGCGTAGAATACAATCGTGTGTACTTTTGAAATAAACTATGAACGTTCAAATTCATAAAACAAAGTCAAAACAATGTAAAGAAGAAAGGAAACCTTGACAAATCAATGAGCCTGTTGTTAAAAATTGCCACGTAAACTACAAGCCATAAAACTAGAATTATTATGAAAAAACAAATTCAGAAGCCCATCCAAAATGCGCATCGCTCTTGGGTTTCCTGTAAAATGGGCTGTTAACACTCTTTGGACAAGGGATAGTAAATTAATATTTATATGTGTGCGCACGTGTTCTCATAAGCGCTCACACCTCTAATGTGAATTTTAATAATCGCACACCCACGCCACTTTACTTAGCTCCTGTTCCACAAAATATTGCATAGGCCCATAAAACGATAGGTTCCCTCACCTCCTCTGCTTATGACTAAGGCTGTTCTATTTATTTATTTTTGTTACATATTTTTGTACTTATTTCGCTAACTTACTAACAGCTTTCAGTAGCATTGTTATTTAGCTTTTAAATTTGTACATAATATAAACTAATTTATTATGGCATAAGTGTTAATGCGATTATGGAACATATGTGGTGTTGTAAAGTATTATCGTAGAAAGTTTGGGAATTGATTTAGGGTTTAGAAAATGTTCTTTTTAAGTTTATAGATTGGAATCCTTTAAGCCTGCGTTGTAAGAAGTAAGTGCAGTCGGATGTAACGGACAACGAAATACTCGTTCACTCCATGACAAAGAGAGAGAAAAATTGACTGATGACAAAGGACGAAAGTTTTAAGAATAGGAACAGAAGCATTATTTATTACATAGAAAAGATAGTTAGTGTTACACATTTTAAGAAAAAGCGGATAAAAATTCCTAGTATTTCTGCTCGGAACCGTTAAACTAATTTGGCTAATTAATTCGGAAAAATTACTTTATTTATTAATTAGTTTCTGTAAGAAGATTACACCAAGCATTGTTCTACCATAAGAAAGATAAGGTGACTTCCTTGTGAGTCCTTAAAGTCAAGTAGTTAGATATCCAGAGAATTAGCTTATTTAGAAATCCCAGACGATGAAATTTGTGCAGTAAAAGCGCATGATTAATAGAGTCAAACGCGTTACGCAAATCAGTGTAACAACGATGTCGATGGGACCGGACGAGTGGTGTTCGGGACTGGACCATTAAGCAGTTCACATATTCACAGACAACCAGCCAATCGATTCGGGAGTCGGTGCAGCGGAGTTCTGTGCAGCTCCAGAATACAGGCTACCTTGCAAACTGCCGATCACTGCAGCATATTGCAATCAGAAATTTTCGCGATACGAAAGCAGTCCAAGCACTACACCGAAGGTACAAAATGTGCAGGCACTGCCAAAGCAGTGGGTACCCACCCACTGAAGCATTGATGGTAACGAAATGACAGAAGAATAGCTAAGGAAGGGAGTCCATGGAAACTCAGAAAACATTGAAAGCTCCCTAAACTCTCCACATAGCAATCTGGAAGAGACCGCCTGGGGAGCTGCAACTAAAAAGTGAATAAGCAGAGCTGCAAAATCTCAAAAGATATGTGTAAAACGCGGGGGCAAAAACTAGCTCACTTCTTGTTGCAGCTACCAAGACGAGACTGCAGGCGAATAGTAGGATTACTTGCTGGTCATTTCCGAGCAGTATCTTACGTCCACGTATGGAAAATTGACTTTTAAAACCGATTGTATGAAGTACATTCGCATAACAAGTTCATTAAGTTGGTCTTTCATCAAAGGAACTAAAAATCACCCAGGTACCAGAACCGAAAATAAATGAAAATGGAATTTCTAACCCTACAAAGCATATATATTCTTAATTAGGATGACTAGTTGATTTGATTAAATCATGTTTGTGTGTATGAAGGCACCGATCTTGGAAACCATAAAAAGTTGCAGATCTAAATTTTGTTACCTTAAATTCTCCTATACCTTACGCAAGGGCCCTTATGTAACGGCAGGTATCAGCTGCGTTCAGGGTATCTCGGGCATTCCCAATTATTTGTTGGTTTTAAAGGTTGTGTACTTTGTAACACAAATCATACATACAATTTATTAAAATCAGTACTTTTTAATAATGGGTAAAGTCAAGTTCAAAATCAAGATGCCAAGGTGTATGTGTTTTTTAGTCTGAGTGTCCGTTGATCTGTTTGTGTTTGGTGACGGTCTAGGTGACTACAGGAGCTTAAGCTAAAGCTTACTTATAAGTTTTCTTTTGTTGTACACATATCCAGAGAGACATTTTAGAGATGTGCGCAATATGTCAATAGATAACTGTGCTTCCACACAAAAACTAGTTACTTGACCGATCATTTCTATTAAATCTATATGGTCCGATCTAAAGAAGAATTTGCCTATATGTTAGAAGCATAGTGACAAATTCATATGCCAAGTAAGGTCACGATGTATTAAAATACAAATAAAAAACTTCTGTTACCAAAATCAAATTTCGACCGATCATTCTTATAGAGGCCACATGGTATGGTATATAGTGGGCTGATCCGGCCGTCTATGACATATGTCTGCCCATATGTTTGTATAAACGCGTCGATAGAGACTGCAAAAGCTTGAACTTGGACAATTTGAGCTTGTGTATTCCATACGTAGATCAAGTTATTTTCAAGTTACTCTTCTCGTATTCTATAACGATACTTATCGTTTTTTGTACTCGGTTTTTTGAGCACATCTCAGGAACCACAAGTTCTAGAGCCTGAAGCATACAAAAGTTAATTATAGTTCGGATTTTGGATACCTCCGCAACTTGGGCAAATATCAAAAATGAAATTAAAAGTATTTTATTGTAACACAATGTTCTTGTATATAAATTTGAATGTAATTTTTAATTATTAAACGTAGATGTACTAGCAAACAGTATATTCAAGAGGCCCATCGATACCAAGGAAGGGTTTGTTAACGCCAGGGCCCTGGCACAATGCCACTCACCTCCCGCCCAACCGGCCGAGGGGCGCGTTTCATAACGTGCGGTGACGATGATCGCGAACAAATAGACAGATAAAAGTTTTAAGAATAGAAATAGAAATAGCATTACTTATTATGTCGACAAGCTTATTATAATTAGAACATAAGATCCGACTTGGGTTATTAATAGAATAGTTAGTATTACACAATGTACATACATGTATACATAAAAACAGCTTTAAATTCACAAAAATTTAAATCTGGACTTTTTGCATCGAGCAGGCAGCCAGACAGCCTGGGCGTACTGTTACAATATTGCATATACATGTAGAAATATAAGTGTATAATATGACAATCATAGTCATTAACAACCCTCCTAGTAGGTTGTTGACAACCCTATCGTTATCGATAACTAAGTTAAACAAATTGAAAGAGATATATAAAAAACACGTGAACATTGAATAAAGATATAATAATAATTATTAACATAATTATTACATGATATTAGAAGTTTAATTGGCTAAAATAAAAGAAATCATTCGTCATCGGTCAATGTTTTATATATGTACATTATAAAACACAGGAACTAGATAAAGTCAATTTCATATACATATATATATGTATATTGTCAAAGTAAAACTAATATTTTGTCAAAATCAAGGCATCAAACGGCAGTCTACCGGAGCCGCTTCATTGCACAAATTTGGCAAAGGAATGGCCGGTATGGAAACGTACATTCTTAATGTACATAATGGCACAAGGCATTGATGAGCAGCCTGAACCTAAGAAGATAGCAAAGGAAATCTACAACACATTGTACCCAAACGATGGTACAACAAGCGGAATGTTAGGAATCACGCTGAGCAACAAGAAGCTGATCAACAGCAGCGCACTCTAAGTGATGTTCTGAAAGTATTTGAGCAATATTGCATTCCAAAAAAAAAAAAACACTGGAATCATTCAAATTTAACACAATTACTCAAAAGGAAAAACAACCATTTGTTAAATTTGAGACTGGATTGCGTAAACAAATTAGGTATTGCGAGTTAATGTGTAATTGTGGGGAATTGAAAACCGCCTTTTGCGCGATCGCATCATTATTAGTATATTTTGAATTTGCAGCTCGAGCTGCTAGATGGTCATGACGAAACACTGGCAAGTGTAATTGAAAAGTGCAAAACATTTGAAGCGGCTAACTCTAACAAAATGTTTCTGGAGAGGAATGCGATAACAATTAACGTGTACAGTGTGGAACAAGCAGCAAAGGAGAAGCCTGCAATGGCGTAACCTGTAAAGGCTGTGGTCGAATCGGACACTTCAGCCAACACTGTAAACAAGGACAACAAAAAACCGTAAAAAAGGAAAGCAATTGTCATTCCATTAACTGGAGTAACGGTAATCTTAATTAAATAAGTCAAGGTAAAAAACAATGGAAAAAATATTCATAATAGGAAATGAAGAAATAGTATTTAAGATTAACATTGGATCTGCGTTCCTGTATCTATGGTTAAGAAAATTAAAATTAAAATTGAAAACGAAATAAATAAGTTTCCTGTATTTGATTATAGCAGTAATAAAATTGAAGACTTTGGTACTGTCAATTTAACGTGCGTTGAAGTAAATGAAAAAACCAAAAAGGAAGCACAACTTCTGGTCGTGAATGAAATATATGAGCCGTTGCTAGGTCTTGAAACTTGCATAGAGTTTGGTTTAGTTAATACAACAGCATTATTGCCTAATGATAAGGAAACATTCTTAGAGAACAATATGCAGTTATTTAGTGGATTAGGGTATTTTCGTGGAAATCTAAAAGAAAATTCTATTCCGAAATTACATTATCGTAAGAGGGTTCCAGTGGCTGTAATGGACAAACTAAAATTGGATATCGATAAAATGGTTCGGCAACAATTGGTTTCCCCTGTAGATTATCCGACAGATTGGGTAATAATTTGCAAATTATAGATAAGTCAGATGGTTCTATACGCCTTGACCCAAAACCACTTAATGAATGCATTCGTTGAAAACATTTCTTAATTCCTACCAAATTTGTCAAAAAAACTGCTGAATTACGTAACTTGACTCGCAATGACGTTGGATTTAATTGGACTGAAAAACGCCATAGAATTGGAAAGCATTCTTAAAATTATCAACTCAAAACCAGTGCTGACTGTGTATGATCAAAACAACCTCTGATGGTTCAGACAGATACATCTAAGGATGCTAGCAACCTGTTGTTGACAACCCTATCGCTATCGATAACTAAGTTAAGCAATTGATAGAGATATGTAAAAAACACGTGAACATTGAATAAAGATTAACATAATTATTACAAGGTGTGCGTGCTCACTTATCGGCAAAAACTTTTCTTCGAAGCGCACCTGGTTTTAAATGAGGACCCGAGAAAAACCGCAGTCCATCTGAGACCTACCGCACAAAAAATAAGTGGCACAAATTTTTGTTCTAAGGGAACAATCTATATGTTATTTGGCTAGTGACAGAAGTTACTATCGTTATTTTGGATAAATATAGAATTTTTATATTTCGTAGGGCGGAGTTGGGCGCGGCCGAGACTTTTCGACTCGATCTTAAGAGAAGGTCACCAAAACAGTGTCTGCAAACTTTGGTAACTCTATATTTTAAATTGTGGACGAAATAGATTCTTCTGATTTGCGGGAGTGGCAACCGCCGGAAAGTTTTTTTATTAGTCTACCTCTAAAATTTGGTGACTCTAGCTTTTAGAGCTAAAACTGTTGGAGATATAGGCATTCCCTATTTGTGGGGGTACCGTGACAGCGGAGCGGTATAGCAGGCGTAGCCGGGATATAGAGGTCGCAATCTTTTAGGGAGGTCGCCAGCAATCACAACCAAGTTTGATGTCTCTAGCTTTAAAATTGTGGGAATTACACACATATTATCGATTTGAGCATTCAGGTCTATCCATTTTTGCGTTTGCGGAGGTGGCGTGGCCACAAAGTTTCTGTGCTGTTTGGGGGAGCTTTCCAGTAAAACATATTTCAATTATGGAGAATATACCTCAAAAACTGTGGGAGATGTAGCAATTTTCGATTTTCAAAAGCGGGGGCGCTAGGGGGTTATCTAGTGGGCGTGGCTGAAATATCAAGGTCACAATTATTTTGGAAGGTCACCAGAAATCTGAACTAATATAAAAATGTGAATTCCAGTAAGTAGTAGAAGATCTATATTTCATAAGCCCGTAATGGGAGGGTGAAATTATAGATATACAAAGATGGTGTAGTTAAGAAGTTATTTACTTCCCAAAAATGTTAGGACTTGCAGACAATTAGAGTTCTGAACATTTGACTTGTTTCCTTTTTTAAGGAGAGGAATAATAAATGATTCTTTCCAACTGTTACCAAAAGAACATAACTTTACGGACAATTTAAATAGTTTAATCCAAGGCTTCATGCACAGTACCTCAGCATGCAACATGGTACTCCATCAGGTCCGGGTGAAAATTGGGATTGATGATCCTTAGATCATTTAGTAGTGAACTTTCCGTGATCAAAGGCACAAAAAAATGCACAAAAGGCAACTAGAAACATTTACATAATTAGGATATGGCAAACCAGGAAGACAATTCTGAGAACTATAAGTCGTTTAAAAAATGTAGCAAATAAATCTGCAATAGTCTGGTCTGAGCCACTTGTAGTTTTTTCAAAATATATACACTTGAAAAATATAAACTTGAAAATGTATCCTACAACTTTTCCCTTTAACATTGGTTATTTAGGACAGATAAATTAGATCGAACAATCAGACATCGAGAGTAAACCAAGAAAGAGTCCGTTTTTTGAACTTCTTTTACATCCTTAACTGCCTATTTTTTAAGTTGACTAATTCCCGTTAAACCAAATTGTTTTGTTCGACATAATTGAATCACAAACCGGGAAACATGTATTAAATCGATGGTTTAAAATTGAATAAAGAATCTGGATTGCACAATCCATTTCTCTGTACATGTGAAGCCAGACAGTCTCGAATAAGATAGATGAGATATTTTAGCACAATCGGTTTCCAAAATTGGCGAGCTTGCTTTAGAGGTTTAGTATCAGGGCTTAATACCCCCGCAGGTAAATAAATCAAGAGCTCAAGTGGAATTATAGGGATCTGCAGGACATAATATAGGCTCAGTACAGGAAACAGAATATAAAGAGTGTTTTAAAACAAAAATAAAATCAATCATTATATTTAGCGAAACTAGGACAGTATTGATTTGACACAATGATATCCCAAATAAATTATCGAGAAAATAATTTTGAAAGTAATTTTTAGCAGAAAATGCAAAGAATAGACAGACTTATCTGAAAATGGATGAATATGGATACAAGTTAAAAAAAGGCAGACACCGTTAATGCACAACTTGACAGCAACAAATTCTATATATCTACTACAGTCTATTATTACTATCTCCAATTTCCAATCAGCATCACAAGCAATAAGCACACAACTACAATGACGAGAAGTGCGACCTTTTTATAAATAGAGAAACAGTCAGATAAGACTTCTGAATTTAGGATGACAAGCCTTAACCAGGTTTCAGAAAAGGTAGAAAAGAAGAAAGAAAAAGATTACTAAGTTTACTGGAAAAATCCTCTAACATTCTAATAGGTAAGTGAGAGGGAGGATGTTAGTTTTATGTGCTAGCAGAGACCGCAAGAGGTTGGTTTAGGCTAACATTAGGTGGCGGAATGTGCAACGTAGACCGATTTTCCTTTTTCGCAGTGTATTCTTTAATGATTAAATGGTCCGGCCAGAATTCTTTACTAGAAATTTTGTTGAAATGTTTGTCTGGACACTTATTTTAACTGATGAAATTTACCGAAAGTATGCAAATTGGAATTCTTGCACCGTTTTGGCTTGAAATTTACCTGAACCTTATGTTTTTATACATATCAGTCCCCTTGCATTCATACAGACATAAACAGAATCACACATACACACACACACAAGTAGACGCATGCAGCTGCGCTTAGCCCCCACTATGGATACTAATTTCGTGAATAACTTTTAAGGGCATGATATTAATGATATATTCAGTGCTTAACATTAAAATCTATGTAGTACAAATCAAAGCCAAAGTCCGTAGTATTTGAATTTCTTTTTTTTCTTTCAAATTTTTGCATATATGGGGTGAATAAGTGGAGGAATTCAAAATTCGAATATTCTTAAGGTGCGTATGCTTCACGCAAAAATTTTTAACCAATTCTGGTTGCTCTAGCTCTTTTGGTTTCTAAGATGAGCTCAAAAAACCCAATTCAAAACAGGGATAATTATCGATAATAAGACGAGTTATCGGTGATTTTCACGAACTTAAAAAGTCAAATTTTAGCTTTCTAGCTTCTGTAGTATCCGAAATCGACGAGTGCATACAGACGGACACGGCTAGATCAACTCAGCTAGTGATGCTGATCAAGGATATATGCACTTTATGGGGTCGGATATGCCACCTTTTGGCTGTTACATACATTTGCACAAAATCATTATACTCGGTTTCATCGCAGTATAGTATGTATATATCGGACATAGCGCTTAAGGAAATCGGATGCAAAAATGTGTTTAAATTGCGGCGCTTCGTTATTTCAATAAGTTTATTCTTACATCCGGGAAATGGTCTTAAGGTACTAAACGAATACACGGTTTATGCGAAGTGGAAAAAATTTATTATATAACTTTATAAACTTGGCATGGCTGACAGAATCCCCAACCGAACCGCTTTCGAGGGCGAGGGTCAGAATTCTATAACATAGAAAGCACTCGGCTAGGTTCGCGACGAACCCCGACCGTGCCACATAAGGCTATGACACGATTACTTTTTCCCACTGGTGGATCCAATAACATGGGAAACTTGAAAAAGATATTTCATAGGCGATGGCGGTAGGTTGACTCTCCACAGGGGCCCCACCATGCAGGGGCGAGAATGCTAAAGAATGGCCGAATCATCCTAAAGATATCTATGACAGGTGGAGCGCTAAGGTTTTGCCATGAGGACGTTGGAGAGTGTCAAAGACCATCTTCGACGCACGAATGCAGATGATGAAGCGAAATCAGTCAGGACTACTGAAGGATCAAAACATTGACTTACTTTTGGAGTCGTAGGCGATCTTGTGGTGTATGCAAGTATGGTAGCAAGATAGGGGTAAAATCTCTTATATAGAAAGCAGGTTTCAAGCGAAGGTAGAGGCGTACCGTGGCAACGGCTTAGGCTTTAGCGGTCATCGGGACTGAGGTGGACAACACATCGCAAGGAAGACTGAACTTTAAGCGACGGCGAGTGCACTGGTGAAGAGGAGTTGGAGGAAAGGCGAATGCTGATTGATGGAGTATCAGAGTCAGATCTGATGCTCTTAGACCCAGAGCTGTAAGATATGCAACCGCGTGGGCAGCGAGGGCAGCTTCGGGTGTCATCGTCAGATATCTTACCGGGCTAGGCCTGGGGCTGGTACTCATCCAAGTGCCATGAACAGTCGGAAAAAAGATCTGTGGTCTACTTAGAGAAACCAGGCAGGTGCTCAAGAGACCACACCAAGAGCTTGTATCTCAATATAAAAAAATATACATCTTTTGACTATCACAATTTCGCAACATATGTTAGGTCGGAATGAGCGTCACTGCTGACGCAGACTCCCGTAAGTAGCTGGTGTTCGCATTAGGCTACTATCCTTGAGACGAATCATAGACGCAGCCCACCGTCGTACAATCAACATAACAAATTCATTTTTGAATAACTTCTGAGATATTTTAGAAATAATCACTTACAAAGAAAGATTGTTCTAGTCGAGACTGTCCTGATCAAGAATATTTATACTTTATTGGGTCTGTGATGCTTTCTTCTGCCTGTTGAATACATTTGCACAGAACCATTATACCCCTTTTACCCATTTTAAAAATGTTGAGGGGATAAAAACTCAACTCTCTCATTCACGTAATTGAACTCTCTAACTTTTGTAGTTTCTGAGTCTCACTTTCATACATATATAGACGGACTAGGCTAAATCGCCTAGACTAGTGATGCTGATTGTTACCCATTTTCAATGGGTTCAGGGTAAAAAAAAATACACAAAGTAAAACTTTGATTGGCCCTGTATGAAATTGTATGATGTAGAATATAAGGACTTTTTAATACACACGAGCGGGCGTTGGTAACCTTAAAATCAGCAATCATAAGAAAAAATTACTGGTTATCCTTCTAGCAAATTTGATGGCTCAAGCTGAAGCTATATTTTAAATGTTCATATAGTCGTTCACGACGTGAATTGCGTATGTTGGGCATGTGCAATATGTATGGAATATATTCTCGTGTATACCTTTGTCTGATAAAGTGTTAACTACTTCCACCTACGCCCACTATGGGCGTGACAATATTATCAATATATCTCAATATATCGAAGGGTGCTTTAAGGTGTAAATAGTGATCACGGAGAGTCAAACATTTTTTGGTTTTTTATACTCGTTTTTAATTATTACTATTATAATTACACTGAGAACGATTACTGCGCTGCCGGTTACACCCCACTGCAATGTTCTCATTTGTTTTACAATATGAGTATTCATAAGTATACAACTAAAGCTTGGAGTCACTCTCATCGGTAGAAGACTATATTTTTTTTTTTTGTTTAAAGATGATGATGCGAATGATCAGGGACAGCTACGAGTCCCATAAACAAAACTGCAGGTGAAAGATAATCATATATAACAAGTAAGAACGTTGCAGTCGGACGTAACCGGTTGCGTAATACTCGTTCACAGTACGCAGAAGTTATTATTGTTATTTTGGAAAAATATAAAATTTTTATATTTCGTAGGGGCGGAGGTAAGCGTGGCCAACATTTGGTGACTTTAGCTTTAAATTTGTGGGATATATAGATTTTCGGAAGTTGCCGGGGCGGGAGTGGGCGTGGCCGGGAATCTTAAAAGGGCAAGACCAGCCATCTACCTTTAAAATTTGGTGACTCTAGCTCTGAAAGTGCGGGCGGTGGTGGGCGAGGAGGTAAATTTTTTTTTAGCCTTATTAAAATTTGGTGACCTTAGCTTAACAACTGTAGGAGATATAGCTTATTGTGATGATTGAGGGAGCTTTTCAGTAATATACATTCAATATATGGAGCCTCTGGCTCAAAAATTATGGGAGATATAGCCATTTCCGATTTTTTAAGGCGCTGGAAAGTATTCTAGTGGGAATGACCGGGAAATCAAGGTCGCAATTTTTGGAGGAGGTCACGAGCAACCTACCAAATTTGGTGACTCTAACTTCTATATTATGGGAAATAGTCAACTTTTATCGAATTGAGATTTGAGGTGTATCTACATGTTATCCATTTGCCAGCCTCCCAGTGAGCATGTCACAAAAATCTTAACACTTTGTCTGAAGCAGATAACTACAAGTATATATCCGAAATTTCAAGTCCCTATCTTCAATACCATCGAAAAAAGTTGCATTCATCCGAATAGACGGATGGACAGCATGACGGACATTGCACAAAACCAATAAACTCTTTTTACTTTGTGAACGAGTATAACAAAAATATAAAGACAATTCGAATGTATATATTCTATATATATATATATATTCTATATACTTCTGTATACCCACGTCAGAAAAAGTGTGACATTTTTCGGCTGTATCCAATGACCCACAGTCTTAGAGCTATAGTCACCTAATTTTACAGATAGATTATTGATTACCTCCTCTAAAGAGCAATCTATTTTTAGCTCGAGACATAAAATTTAACAAGTAATCTGGCCAAATAATTCGTGCGTGTTCACGCAAAAGCTTTTTTAATGTCATAGTTTTGGCCATTTAGTCCTCTTCATGTGGACTTTGCGTTAATAACTCGTATCAGTCTGTCAGTAGAGACAAGCTCTTTTATACAGTTAGATATAGATTATACTTGTAAAATTCCGAAGTCGGGCACTTACGACAATAGTACTCCACCATTTTTCTATGATAGCTATATGATATAGTGTTCCGATCAACTCAGTTCCGACATATGTACTGCATGCAGTTAAAAGATGAACTAAAGCCAAGTATTATGACGACATCTCTAAAACTGAGGGATTATTTTGCAGAAAAACGTACAGACAGAGGAACTGCGGACAAGCGGAAAATGTTATATTAACTCAGCTTATCGTCATGATAAAGAATACTGCATGGCGTCGAAAATGTCCCATGCTTAAATATATGAAAGATTCTATAAAACAGTTCCATTATTAAATTTATGTACCATATACTAGTAAAATTAGGTTTTATATATACTTACATTTTTTTTCCATTGAAATGTGATAAGCTAGAACTCTTTAATTCAGAATTTTGTTTGATGAAAGGTTTTTGCGAGATTTCGTGCGATGCTCGTTTTGATTTTTCATTAGTATTATTTATTTTTCCAAAGGATTGAGAAGTGTTCTTATCCAACTCAATTTCATTCTCAAAAATTTCGAACGGCTTAAGGTGACATGATTGGCTTTTTAAATTGGTACGTTTTTCAAAGCTCTTTTCAAGTTTATCTTTCAGCTGCTTGTCGCCAACTCTTTGATCGAATAAAGATGTATTGAGATTATTGCAATGATGATCCTTTGCTGAACTCAATTCTATTTTATCGCTTACATGCTTTAATACCGGCTTAAACGTTTCGCAGGAATAATTTGAAACTGTGGAAGGTACAACAACTTTCAGATCTTTTTGGCATTTTTGGTCATTATGCATAAGCTTGTCGCGAATACCGGTGTTTTCTTTAGGCTGTATGGTTATATTTGCATTTGTTATTTCTATAGATTGTAAATTAAGATTTTCCATCGTAGAAAGGCATGCATTTACCGAAGAACAGGTTGCCAATACCATTGTTTGTGGAATAACACAAGTTTTGTTTATCTCTCTATCTAACAAGACTGAATCAGCATATATATCAATTTGAGAATGATTACCGGTTATAATCTCATCAAGATGTACGTCTTTGAGGTTTTTGGCATATTTTAATATGACTTTATTGTCGTCACTGCAAATTGAATGAAGACTGTTTGTTTTAAAGCACATTTCGGAACAATACATTTTTTTAAACTTTTGGAAGATGTCTGGTGTTAATTGCAAAGAACAGTGCACACATTTAAGGCAACTTCGGTGATAAACATTCCTGTCAATGATCACACGCTCAGCTAAATAGACAGGAAACTCACATTTCTGACAGGAATCACGTCGAACCTTCTTAACTGAACGGCTATTCTGAAAGTACATATAAATTAAATTTTGAATATACATTTAATTTAGCTCAAAAACAATTGAGGGGCTCTAGCCGAGTGAGACCGACTAGGGGATACCCTAAGCCCCGTCTTTGCATATGTACATTACCATACATTCATACATACATACTGAAATCACTCGCATGTAAATTCACACCGCACACTGTGCATTTTTTTCAGCCGCTGCCTGGGCCCTCACTACGGGAACAAAATTTGTTAATAACTTCTAAACTAACAGCAGGAACTTAATGATATTTTAATTACGCAAAAGCAACATTCAAATCGATATACAAACCAAAGCGCAAGTCTGTAGTATTTGAATTGCGTTTTTTTCATATATGGGGGAGGTATCCAAAATCCTAAATATTCTTAACCATATATCCGAAATATTCTTAAGCATACGCAGATGCTTCAGGCAAACATTTTGAACCAAATTTGATGGCTCTAGCTTTTATAGTTTCTAAGATATGCTCAAAAAACGGTGTCAATTAACCGATAATTATCAGTAGTAAGAAACCGAGATGAGTTATCAATGATTTGAAATAAACTTCATCTGCGTAGGGTACACAAGAACTTAAAAAGTCAGTGTTCAGCTTACTAGGTTTTGTAGTCTCCAAAATAGACGCGTTCATACCGACGGACGGATGGGTAAACAGATATCTATATATATCTATCTATATATATCTATATATATATATATATAGATAGATATATATAGATAGATATATATAGATATCTGTTTATGGGTAAACATATATATATACATATAAACACATATATATATATATATATATATATATATAGATATATATATATATAGATATATATAGATATCTGTTTACCCATCCGTCCGTCGGTATGAACGCGTCTATTTTGGAGACTAAAGGTCTCCCCAGTTCTTATAACCTGATAAAATACAATTAACAATACTTACTTCTGAAGTGGATCTGTCGTAGTTACCCTCATCTTCATTTTCGATCTTGGGATACACATATTTTAAATTATTATTGCTTTTAGCTTCTGAAAATGTTTAAATAAAATAATATGATATATTAGTTATTGGATATTGAGTGGGACGTAGAGTCTACTATCGCCATAAATAGCAGAAATAACTGATAAATAATATTGAGTGTGTTAGATAATGCTATGATTTTTTACTTTTTGAGCATCTGTATCGACGTGGCGCTTATACGTATTCGCCTATAGCGTATCGACTATAGCGTATTCTTTAAAATTAATAAACGTGAATATCAAGCGGTCATTAATTTTTTAGCTTTTAAAACAGAAAACAAATGACGAAATCAACAAGTAAGAGTGCTTTAATCAGGAGCGTCCGACTAAGAAATACCCTGAATCTAAGTGGGATTTTTCGATACATACAATTCAACCCCCTTGCCTTCATACATACATACACAAAATCGCACATACATACAAAAACTCACTCCCATGCTGCACATTTTACAGAGTGGCTGCGTTTGGCCCCTAATATGGTATCTATTAAATAGCTTCCAAACTAAGCCCATGATCCAATGGTAATTTTATAGTACCTAAATTGCGATTATTTAATACTTGGGAAAGTGGGGGAAGGTATCCAAAATCCGTTTTATACATTTTAAATGGATTCAGGGTATAACAACAAACGAACGGTATTAATGAGAATTTTGCACTATCTACATAGACCGTTTAATATTGGATAGCTGATTTTGGTGCAGGCGACTGAACATTTTTGATATGAATGGCAATGAGCCCACCTGGTCTCACCACCAATGGTCACGGACGATCGACGAGTGTAGGTGTGCGAGACTTCTGAGATCGAAGGCATCTTACGCAAACGGGTGAAAAATATCTTTCATCAATATTAGGAATTGAGAAAACTGACTAAGATGGGTACTGCGATTACGCAGGGCCGACAACAACCACGATCGTGTAAGAAGCTGGGCCAACAAGGTGATTGTGATTGGTAATTGGGTTTTTATGATGTCCTTGACGTAATTAATTAGGTTAACTTAGAAGGCAAAACAAAAACCTGAAAATACTACACAGGTCTGTTCTTTACGCGCGCATCCCAATGCTATGTGCAGCACCCACCTTCGGCCGAACCGACCGAGAGGCGCAGTCGTATAACGTACGGCACGAGTCGCAAAATACGAAAACAGTACCTAACAAGTGCTAAATAGTTTAAGAGAGAAGATTTTATACTGGGGAGGGAATACTCCGAACTGACCACTTTGTAATGCTTATTAAAATCATCACAAAGGACGCGGAAATATTCATGTAAGGCATAGTTAGTTAATCAGTGTTTAAGTGATAAAAGTTTATAAATACGTGATAGTCTGGTTGGAACGGTGAAATTTACTTGGCTGATCAACTCAGAGGAGTCGATATTGCCAGTAATTAATTTAAGGATTAAGCAAACATAGTTCTCCGGTTTGTTAAAGAGAGAAGATTTACTAATAAGAGTCGACTTGAATATGATGGCAAACGGGCATTACGGTCAGTTGAATCCACGAAGGCAAATACTAAGATTTGCTTCTGTACCGACTCAATTCGGTTTTGATGTAAAGTGCATTGAGGGAACCATACGCATGACCTGAAGTCAAGAATAGAAGAGACAACAGATATGAAAAGTGTATTTGTCATGTAAGGGTCATCAAATACCTTGGACCATCTTTTGATGAAACAAAGAACAGTCATAGCCTTATTGACTATTCTCGTAACATGAAAGGAAAATTTAAGTTTGTGATCGAATTTCACACCTAGGTCGTTAATAACGTTACCGGTATTATTTATCCGTTCTAGCGGTATGCTACCCAGCGTATACGGAAACATTTGAGGGGTATTTCTATAAAAAGTCATTATCTTGCACTTAGAATTTCACATCATTGGCATACATTAGCACTCGAGAGTATGCAAGTACCAACGGAAGGCGATTAATAAAGAGAGTAAAGAGAAATCCAGTAAATCCAGTTAATAATATTTACTGGAAAGCCGAGTAGGCAAAATTTATGAAGTAGCTAGGAGTGACTTACTGAGTCAAATGCCTCGGTAAAATCAGTATAAATAACGTCAGTCTGCATTCTGTTTTTAAATCCATCAATTACCAGAGAAGATAACTCTAAAAGGTAAGTGGTTATAGATCTACGCTTAATAGACCCATGCTGGGGCGATAAAATAAAAGAATTTCATAAATGTTTCAGTTGGGATTGTAAAATTCTCTCAAATGCTTTTGGAATAGCTTTTGAAATAGGCAATTTGGAAATACCTATATAATTTTCGACAGCAGTATTTTTGCCATTTTTATGCAGAGCAATGATGAACGATTCCTTCCACATAGCAGGGAAAGATGATGTGTCAACAGACAAAACAAAAAGTTTTAAAATAGGTTTGCAAAGATTTTTTACACAGTACTTAAGTAAACACAGGCAGGACCATCAGCACCAGGTGAATACACTGGTTTAACTCTGTTAAGGTCGTAGTTAACTTTCAATAATGATAGGACAAAAAAGGCAGTATGACTAATTATAGATAATGCGGAATAAATAGTGTGAAAAAATGTCGCAAACATCGGTGATTCCCTGATCTGTGTTCGCACTCACGGTTTCAAACGTTACAGTAGAAGGCAAAATACACAATTTTCGTTTAGAATTTACAAATCTTAAAAATTGCTGTTGATTTTGGGAAATCTGAAGCCAACTTCGGCGAAGATAGAGAAGATAGATCTGGCAACTACATAACGGGAAAAATCATCTGGATTTCCTGATTTCTTAAATTTGTTATACCTACCTCGACTTAACTTTTTATAAATAGAAATTCATATGACAACCAGGGAGGCTGATTTGACCTCACATGGTATAAAAGAGTAACACAGACATCAACATGTGAGTTCAGGATATTACAAAGTAGTTTAATGGCAACAGCAATATCATTCAGCTCATCAAAATGAGCATTTCGAAAACAACGAATACGATCGGAGTGAGATGAAAAGAAATGAAAAAATACACCAAAAGCCAAAGGAAAAAGTTATTTAGGACAGGACAACGAACCGGCATACTTTAACGAAGTCATGGAAAAATTATACGCTACGAATAAATTTTTCACCTTTTTTTTCACCCGGGAATATTTCCTATTTCAAAACTGAAAGCAATAGTGTGAGAAAAACCAATTTTTGGTCGAATAAGGAGGTCGTCTACAAAACTAATGCCTATCTTTTCGACCTTCAGAAATCATACAATTTTGAAAGCATAAAAAAATTCGAAAACTCATATAGTTACCGATTGTGTTTATACAAGGCTATTTTATAAAATAGTTTGATGTTGGTTATATTTTGCTCATTTGTTGGAAACATAAAAAAGATTGCAATTGCCAAGTTATGCTTCTGAGGATATCTTGAAAAACAGACAACAGGTTTACAGGTTTGCAAGTGCGAATCGTTTGAAACATAAGTTCATTTTTAAGTGTTATGGATTATGCGATAAAAACAGCAAAGTGTGCAAAATTAGCCTGGTTTGCCATCAAAATGCGCGACTATAACTTCCAAACTACGCGTTTGATCTTTAGGAAATTTTCAGGATATAACAAGTGAGGGGGCACTAGTCGGGAGCGCTCGAACTGAACCGACCTGTGATATGTCGCTGCATACATTTCAGCCCCTTTGCATTCATTTATACATACATACGCAAAAGTACACATAAAAGCACGCACACATCCAAACGAACGTTGTACATTGTGAACAGCTGTTGCGCTTGGCCCCCACTATGGAAACTTAATGTGTGAATAACTTTTAAACTAAGAGCATGATCTTAATGACATTTTATTTAACAAGAGAACTGAAATCTATATAGAAACAAAATGACAAGTCCGTAGTATTTGAAAGATATTAAAAATCCGAAATATTCTTAACCTGCGTATGTTTCATACAAACATTTTGAACTAAATTTGATGGCTCTAGCTCTTGTATTGTTTAAGATATGCTCAAAAAACGGTATAAAAGAACCTAAAACTTTTGATAATAAGAAATCGAGACGAGTTATCGATTATTTGAAATAAACTTGATCTGCTTACTAGCTTTTGTACTTTTCCAAATAGACGCGTTCATACAGAAAGACAGGCGGACATGGCTAAATAGACTCGGCTGTTGATCCTGACCAAGAATATATATATGTATGTATATACTTTATGCAGTCGGAGGTGGCACCTTCTCCCTGTTATATGCTTTTGCACAAAAGCATCTTTTTACCCATTTTTTAAAGGTTTGACAGTATAAAAGGAGCATCCATTTCTTCGTAACTTCTCTAGAACTTGAATTGCATATTTTTCATGTTTGGGGCGACTGGGGAATGAATCCAAAATCCGAAATATTCTTGATTTGCGTATGCTTTACAAAAACATACTAGGCAAAATTTAGATCTAGCTCCTATTGTTGTAAAAGATTTAACAATTATTTTGTTTGTTGTTTAAGAATTTAATGCCAAGATGCAACCTGTTTAACTTAGTTATCGAATATCAAAATATCGTGTCATACTAATTCTGAGAAAATATCGTAAAGTCCGCTGACCCGCAATCGATGATCGAAAAGGAAAAGGGAAAGACGATACGATGTGTAAATTAAGGAAAATTAATTAATTATTTTGAAGTTTGAAAACATTACATCGTTCTATAGGAGATAAAACCCCAACTCTGGAAGAAACCCGATATAATTTCTTATTAAATACACTGAGTTTAATCATTCAGTTGAAAAGCGTATTGATTTGAAGTGTGCTGGCAACTTGGCGGTGTTTTACTTTTAAAGTTTTACCTGACTCGGTTCAATACCTTTCGTCGCGCTTCACTTGGCGTTCCCCGAAGGGAAACTTGCAATACGACATTGCAAAGAAGCAAAAGAAAGAATTTTGATATATACATTCTCTAGAACGACGCCGGGTCGACTTACATGTATGTACATATGTACATGGTGTATATGTGTTTGTATACTGTATTGCGCAGTGACACCGATTTCGAAGAGTTGTAAAATTGTTCTGGATAAAACTGGTAAGTGCCGTTAGATTTGGTTTTGTTATTTTTGGTTCTCAGTACTATGGTCCGAAAAAAACGAGAGTGTTAGACAAGTCAAACGGACAGGTTGAAAATGAAAAGAACACGATACTATAATGACAAATATGAGCTCAGCCCAGGCAGACAGCACAAAGGTAAAGGTGCGATCTACTGAAGTAGAGATCAATACATAAATATAACGCAAATGCGGGCATTCCAATTGGAAATTCTTCGCATGAACGAGATCCAGATGGAAAAAACGATCATACTAATCGAGGCGCTGTCAACAAAACCAGTCACTGCTAATCGTGCAAATGAAATTGAAGCCGGTGCAGGCACAACTACCAATACGGACGAACAAGCGACTGTGGTATTGCATGGAACTTTGCAGTGCTATTCAGGAGCAAGGCTTTATGATTTGCCTTCATTCGACGGAACTCCTGAAATATGACCTATTTTCAAAGAAACCTTGTGATGACACTGAACTAGTATGGCTATAGTGAGAGGCAGAATTTGATATGATTGCAAAAGACAATAAAGGGTTAGGCATGTGAAGTTGTGGACTGATCCATAGTCGTAATGTACCCGACCTTATGGAAGTTCTTAGGCAACATTTTGGTAGGCCTGAGAAACGTATTTAAAGTCAAATCGCCCGAGTACGTAAATTAACGGCGATAAAAGTAGGAATTCCACTGTAACTGCTAGATTATAAAAATAAAGTTCGAAATTTAACGTCTATTCTAGAAGCATCGAATGTGAGAGATATCAAGAAAATCCGACGCTGATGGAAGAATTGGTGTCAAAACTACCAACGCAACAACGTTTGGAGTGGGCTCGTTACCGTCAAGATTGCCAACGAACCGAAAACATTAGGGACTTTAGCAAATGGCTCCAAACTATCGCGGAGGACATTCAAGATGCTGGTCTGGTAAACTATGCTGGGGCAACTAAGGCAAAACTCCTGAAAACGAAATTCTTTCACGCGAATGAAGGTGTTAAGGAGAGAAACTGTGCTGTCTGTAATGGTCGACATAATTTGAGAAATGCGATCAATTCGTGATACTTGACATTGACATGAAATTTTTTATTTATTTATTTTATTTATTTATTTATTTAATTAATAGGTTCACAGATCGAGTGTCAACCTAAGTAAAATGTATAAAAACTAAGAAATACATTGAAAATAAATATAAACAATTAAAAGCTAAAAGCCTAAGAGAATTATAAACAATACTCATAACATCACCGACACGATGGGAGTATTTTATTTGCCAGTCCGGTTAGCTATGCCCCTAATCACAGCTAATTGTTGTCAGTGACGTTAAGAGACTCTACTGCTAAAGAGAAGGTTGCTAGTAGTAAGAGTATATTCTACAATTTAAATCTAATTCCAATAAATAAACAATATAATAAGAAAAGTGAAGGTAACAGTTTTAGTTATTTATAATAATAATTGTTAGAATTAGATGGATAGATAAGAGGAAAGAGACAGAGACGGAAATCATTGACTCGATGGGGGAGAGATTTAACCCGTCCGGCAAACTGTGCCCCTGCTCACAGCTGCGGGTGGTCCTGAAAGCAAAGACTTTATTAGGGGAAGAGAGAGCTCAGAGGAGAAAACGTGGTAAAGGCTATTATAGCGTAGGCATAAGACATGAAAAGAATAATGCAAAGCGTAGTCTGTCGTGTATGTAGGAAGGAATAAGGGGTAAAAGTTTCTAGTAGGTCTAAACGGAACCTAGAAATTCAGGCGACCTAAAAGAAAGGCAGAATCAATGTCGCCATTAATCAGCTTGTGTAGGAAGACTACACCAAGGATTGTCGTACGGTTGGTTAGTGACGGGAGGTTAAGAAGTAAAAGCCTGCTCGAGTAAGATGGTAGACGGAAATTGGGATTCTAGTTTAAGCCACGTAAGGCAAAGAGCAGAAGCTCGTGGCCGTACTGCAAGGAAAATTGAGTGGCTTTTTAACTGCCCACTGAATCCGAATGCCGGTGGCTGTGAAGAGAGCAATGGGACATTCTATGTTGGGTCGAAGTTTAAAGGAGGACGCATATATGGTTGGATGTGTGATGAATGTAGTGTATGCAAGGCCTCTCACACACATAGCGCTAGATTCCCCATCAGATGAACCATTACACCGAACCATTATCTTTTAGGCACTTCCAATTCCAGTCAAGCAATACACTCAAATGAAGAGACGTACCAACCAACGAGGAGACCTGGCGTACTGTGATCGCGCACTGCTTTTGGAGGAAATGGCTGAACGAGTGTTTCCCGCCCAGGAAAAGGGGCAAAGTATCTGAAGTTACGACTGGAAACGATGGACAAGTACGCACAGCGGCAATGAAGACTGATGTAGAAATATTTCGTTGTCCAGCATGCGTTTTGGCTAAGCTAGATTTAGACACTTTAAGATTTAAAAGATTTAACAATTATTACGTTTATTATGTTTAAGAATTTGATGTCATGTGGCAACCAGTTAAGCTTAGTTGTCGAATATCGTTTCATACTAATTTTAAGAATATATCGTAAAGTAGAAAACGAAGCGTAAGTAAAGGAAAATCAATTAGTTATTTTGAAGTTTGAAAACATTATATCGTTTTATAGGAGATAAAACCTCAACCCTAGAATCAACCCGATTTCTTATTAAATACACAGTTTAATCATTCAGTTTAAAAGCTCATTTATTTAAAGTGTCTTTGCAACTTGGCGGTGTTTTACTTGTAAGTTTTTTCGTGACTCGGTTGAATATATATAGTTCATGAGCAGAAGTTCTCAACATCTTCTACTTTTTCCTTGACTCTAAAGATATGTTACATATACTTGCACAAAACCATTACACCCTTTTTATCTTGTTTCAATGGAATCAGGGTATAAGGGAAAAGTCAAAATTGAGCCAAGCCGAGCTGCAGAAGCGCTGTTAACACTTCGAAGAGTCGAGCCAAGAGTGCGAGCGAAATCAGTTGTTTGTAAGGAAATATAGCAGAAAGTATGAGAGAGACGACTGAAAGGAATATATACAAGGGAGGAACAGGAGGCGACAGCGAGAAGACAGGGATCAAGACGTAAACGTAGGTGTAGGTAAGGCTTTTGCTCTTGGACACCGCCTCTTTCGATTGGTATACGCTTGCCACTACAGGCGTGGCGAAGCGTAAGTAAAATCTTTCGACGTCATAATCCCTGTCGATAATGCATGTCATGGTGTTTTCACCTCGTGTACCACCAATTATAGATATGATACGGTGTATTTGTCCTTGAACCCCTACTCTTTCGTTTGGCGTTCGTCCACCACTATGGTGTTTAACCTCAGGCGTGGCTGAGCGTGCGAAAAAAAACTAACACTGTGATTACGTGTCTAGACCGTGCATGTGATAGGTGTATTAACCTTTGGTACAATGCAATATAGGTTAAACACATGATCTATATTAAATTTCTATTTATTTGCTATTTTTCCCCGATACTCAGCTTGTTAGGACAGCTGTATTCAAGCAACTTCACTATCACACCGTCCATCTGTAGCATTGGAAAATATCTCGTACTATCTTTTCATATAATTTTCGATAGTCGCAACATAACCTTTTTCTTCAATTTTTCTTGCTACTTAGGGGAAGCATCGTCTGACATACTTGGCTTGATGATCCTTTCTGCTAGCCATTCCATAATTTGCTCATCGACTATATTATGATCGCTATATGCTACACGCCTTGGATTCTGGTAAGCCGGTAACTCATCTGTCAGCACGATTATCATTTCTTCAGGACAGTTAGTACTTCACTTTGGTTGATATTCGTCAATTAAAGGATTTGCTTTGCCTGCCTGAATTGGATTCAAATGGTTTAAATCTAGCACATACACAGACTTTCGACTTCATTGCGAATCACTCGGCAAGAGTCGCGTACATTTTTACTATCAACGCCCTTATTAACCTCATCCACTTTGCAAACAAACTCTGTTCCATTCTTGGTAACTTTCATGTGGATGTTTTGTAGAAATGCTGTACCCCGCCATGTCTGGCTATGTGCTTGCTGGCTTCGTTACTAACTCCTCCTGAACAAGATTGGTTGAGTTCGTTTGCTTAACTGGAGCTTTGACTCTACACTGAGCTGTGCGATGTCCTGGTTGATTACATCTTAAACATTTGATATCCTTTTTCGTGTTGTGTGTGTTGCATGTTCATGTGCATATTTTTCAGTTCGTAGTATCCTTTTCGCCATAGTTGCGAAACCGTTTATGCGGTTCTGCCAAGGTGATCCACCGGTGCAATTGGAATTGTACGTTTTAGATGAGGTGCCCTTCATTTCTCTTTAAAACTTTTGCCTCTGGTTCAAGCTCAACATTGAACTTTGAATTTTCCCTTTGTTCAGAGGAATGTTTTATTTCCAATTAGTGTAACTTGTTTGTTTGCTATTCCACTTGAGCTTTGCCTTTGCACTTGTTTGTTTGCTATTGCAGATCAGTTTCAGCTTCCGCCACAACAGCATGTGTTGAGTTGGTTAATTTTTGTATTATTACCAGCATTTGTGTTTTATGGGCTAAGCTTACGATTAATCTGGATGTAGCGATCCATGCCGGTTATCACAGCCGGACCCGCTTTTCGGGTTTGTTTTGATTCTTCCGTTTCCATATAGTTGTTGTTACCAGTATTGGCAGTGGAGCTTAGACGTATGTTACACTTGCGCTTGCGCTGCAAAAGTTAAGAATGGAGTCGTTATCGCGATGTTGGTGACGAAGTCGGTTGTAGTTGTTGTAGTTGCTGCTAGGGAAGTTGGTGTTGGCGTGTGTCGAAATTATTGCAGTCAGTGTTGCAGGAAAGCTACAGCCATGGGAGTGACCAGTGACCAGTGACCAGAGCGGGAGAGCATGAACGTGCTCTCTAGCTGTCTGTAGTCACTAGATCTGAGTTGCTCCGCATTGTTGTCTTTCGATGAAGCACTTATTACATTTTTATTAATTATGCACTTTCTTTTAAATATTAAATAATTTTTTTTGCTTTACAGCGTACAGCCATGGGAGTGACCAGTGACCAGTGACCAGAGCGGGAGAGCATGAACGTGCTCTCTAGCTGTCTGTAGTCACTAGATCTGAGTTGCTCCGCATTGTTGTCTTTCGATGAAGCACTTATTACATTTTTATTAATTATGCACTTTCTTTTAAATATTAAATAATTTTTTTTGCTTTACAGCGTACAGCCATGGGAGTGACCAGTGACCAGTGACCAGAGCGGGAGAGCATGAACGTGCTCTCTAGCTGTCTGTAGTCACTAGATCTGAGTTGCTCCGCATTGTTGTCTTTCGATGAAGCACTTATTACATTTTTATTAATTATGCACTTTCTTTTAAATATTAAATAATTTTTTTTGCTTTACAGCGTCCTTTCGCTTTTATTGGATCACTCCAATACACTTTGTCACATTTTTGGCTATTAAGCTCGTCCAATTCTGGGAGGTTTTCACGGAGCGCACACGAAACACGTCCATTCACTACGGCAGCACAATGTACAAAGAAGGTATTACTACGTACTAAACATTTCATTAAGACTATGCTCTTAGTTTAGACCTTATTCACGAATTTAGTTTTAATAGTGTTGTCCAAGCCCAACTACTGAGAAAAACGAACATAAGTGAATTTATGTGTGTGATTCGTTATTTGTGTGTACGAAGGTGAGGGGATGTATGTAAAGACATAGTTGAGGATATCCCCTAGTCAAGTGCTCCCGACTAGAGCCGCTCACTGGTGGCTCGGTATTTAGAAGAGGTGATCAGAACACAAAAAAAAAAAAAACAGAACAGTCCCATTCCACATGAGCGTAGCTAAACATCTTAAAATTATCTAACTCGGGTATACACGAGTATATACTCCAAATTTCAAATCTCTGGCTTCAATAAGGGCGAAAAATATTGTGTTCATATGGACAGACGCATGGACGGGCAGAAAAATGAAGATTGCACAAACTTAATAATCTTCTTTCACTTCGTTAACGAGTATATCAAGTCTGTTTGGAACGTACTGATAAATGTTACGCCATAAATAGATGTGGTCCGAATCGCTGTCAAATTACCAAAACGGGTAAATCCCCGTTTTACGAAAAACGACGCTGCGAGTTGACTCAAAAGGTACGTATGCAGGAGCTTGGTAAACTTCAAGACTATAGAACTGGCACACATTTAACCGAAATTTTAAATTATTAAACACCGGATATCCCCTATAGTTTGCTGTGTGGTGTCGTACACAAACATGTATACATATATGATTATTTACTCACACCAGATATACATTTAAAATATTCGGTAACAACTACAACCGCCTCTACAAATGAAAATTTCTGTAATTCTCAAAGTTACTGTGCAATGTCACTGTTTTAAAGTTACAACAAGTAAGAACGTTGCAGTCGGACGTATCCGACTTCGTATACTCGTTCACATTACTCAGAAATTATTATTGTTATTTTGGAAATATATAGAATTTTTATATTTCGTAGGGGCGGGGGTGGGCTTACCAACATTTTTTGGCTCGATCTTAAGATGAGGTCACCTAAACACTGACTGCCAAATTTGCTGAATATAGCTTTAAAATTGTGAGAGATATCGTTTTTCGCTATTTGTGGGGCGGGAGTGGGCGTAGTCGCGAAGTTTTCTTAGACCATCCATCTACGTTTAAAATTTGGTGACTCTAGCTCTAAAACTGTGCGAGATATAGCCATTTCCGATTTTTTAAGGCAGTGGCGTTGAGGAGCGTTTTAGTGGGCGCCGCAGGGATAGCAAGGCCGCAAGTTTTGCGGGACGTCACCAGCAGTCTACATACCAAATTCGGTGACTCTAACTTTAATATTGCGGAAAATATTCACCTTTAATCGATTTGCGATATGAGGTGTATCGACATGTTATCGATTTGTCAGCCTCCCAGTGGGCGTGGCATAAAAATCTTAACATTTTGTCTGACGCAAATAACTACAAGCATATATTCAAAATTTCAAGTCTCTATTTTCAGTAGCGCCGACAAAAATTGCGTTCATACAATCGGACAGCATGACAAATATTGCACAAAACCAATATACTCTTTTAACTTCGTGAACGAGTATACAAATTAAGAACGCTATTTTCAAACGCTTTAAGCTGTTATTACAGGCTGTATAATTTTTAATTAAGTCAGAAAACAATATTTACGCTGCACTTATTTTTATGAAATTCGGTCAGGTAAATTAAGAAAGCAAGAAAGTTGAAAAAAATCAGGTTTGACAACAAAGAAACCAATAGAACAATCTTAGGTTATTGGTTCATCGACTTCGCCCACTACAATTCGTGAATTCGTCACGCCTTAGTTTTTTTTTTTAAGGACCACTGAATCGACACAAAATTTAATAACACTATCACATACATGCGGAATAAATGTATGGTTTGTAACGACTTTATGTACATGTGTATGTGTGCCCTCACACAAATTCAAATAATGTAACGGTTCCTTACGATGTTAATGCGGAAAAAGTAGGTTGTTAAAGCTATTAGATGATCTACAAGAAGCTACTTATGTGTGTTGCGCTTATAATAGAATTATTTAAAGTCTTGCAGATTAAACGAGTTAAAGCCATAGATTTGGTGTATAAGTTCTGTTATATACACAGATAATAAAAATTTTTCTTTTTGAATACTCTCCACTCGCCACGAAATTAAACCAAAACGAAATTAAGGAAATTATTGAATTGCATAAAACTTGAAGTTTTTCGAACTGGGTCGGGTGCGCAGAATATACGTTTGATATGTTCATGATTTTTGAGGACATAGATGAGGTTAACTTCACTAATTCTGCTTACTAGTAATATCAACGCGTTAATATAGTCGGTAAGACAGGCAGACAGTCAGGCTGGTCTAGCTAGATGTAGTCAAAAATGCTCGTTACCGTTTTGTTGAAATACAAAAATATAATATAAAACAAGTATGACTCCTACAGACGGGAGCGCCCGACTAAGAGATACCCAGTACCAAAGACAGTATAAATACTAAAATGCCTAATGCGCATACATTTGTATGCAAGACAAAATTTCTAGTGTGGCTTTTCAAGTGGCTTTTCGATCTCCAAAAAAAATCAAACTACACAATCGCAAACAGCACAACAAAATTAAAAAAAGAGTATACAACACAATCTTTAAATAGAACATGAAAATAAATTAATCAAATTTGGTGTCTCTAGTCCTCGTAATCTACGAAAATTAATGTTGTTGTATATTTTTATCGATTTTAAGATAACGGGATGGGTTATCGATAATTTGAAATTAACTAGATCTGCGCATGGCATGGACGAGCCTATATTCGAAAGCTTGACGTGTCCAGCTCACTCCGAGTTTTGGAAATCAACACGTTCATACAGAAGGACGGATATAACTAAAGCGACTCAGCTAGTAATGCTGACCAAGAATATATATATTTTTTATTGGTTCAAGGTATACAAATTTCACTAAGAATAATAATTGGTCTATCTTTCTATCTTTTCTTCTTCATTAATAGAAATCGGCTTAATTAGCGATCTTCACCATTACCAAATATACGAATGTTTCTAATCTTCCTTGTCTCATAGGTACTCACTTTGCGAATGACCATGTTGATGTGTAAATACCTGATAAATCTGCGATACATAAGTAAGTATGGATAATCTATCAGGTACATCGTGGGCGACCATGTCCTTAGGGTCAAGAAGCGCAGGTATGCCGAGATATTTCTCGGCTGTTGTGAACGCCAAATCGTTATTATAGTAAATATCAGATTTTTTGAGTCGATTAAAATCACTGCAAATATGAAACAATATGGAAGTTTAGATGTAAAGGAAATTACAAAATAAAAAAGTCGGGAGTATCCGACTATGGAGATACTCCTCACCCAGTTTAAAACACAATATACAAAATTTAAGTCAAAATATTATAACTTAATTTTAAGACCCCGTCCGCCCACATGCTGCAATTTGAAGGATATAAACTTGTAGTTTTTATTTCCTGACCACATTGGGTACATCAGGGTATGACTTTGTGCAAATGTATTTCTATTGGACGTAGATGTACTAACGAACAGTACATTTAAGTGGCCCAACGATATCAAGCAAGGGCTTGTTAACGCGGAACAAATGGACAGATGAAATGGGCAACGGACTAACGTTTTAAGAATAGAAAGAGAAGAAGCATTCCCTATTGCAAGGAAAAGATTATTATAACAAGAACAGAAGATCCGAAATGGGTTATGGATATCATAGTCCGCATTACACATTTTAAGAGAAAGCGATAAGAAGTTTCTAATATTTCTGCTCGGAACCGCAAAACTAATTTGGCTGATTAATTCCGTAAAATCATGTTTCTCATTGATTAGTTTCTGTATGAAGATTACACCAAGAATACACGATAAAAAAGATAGGGAACCTTAATTAGTAATAGTCTATTAATGTAAGAAGGCATGCGAGAATTAGGATTTTAGTTAACATATCGGAGGGCAAAAACCGGACATTGTTTTTGAACAGATTCAATTCGATCCTGATGAACCTTGAATTGGGGACACTAGAGTTTCAGTAACCTAGGGATCGTCAAATTTTTTCGACCAGCGTTCTATGAATCCTATGATTACAAAAGCTCGCTTAACAGAAGTAGAAATATGCTTGTCAAACTTAAGCTTGGGTTCAAGAAGAATACCCAAATCATTACCTGACTCAATACGCTCAAGAGGTTAACTATTCAGAAAATAATTATTAAAAAAGGGCATCATTAAAAAGACATTAATTTACACTTACTGTAATTAAAATTTAATAAATTTACTTGACATCAGGTTTGGAAACTGTCAAGGTCAGATTGCAAACTTTGTGTACATCAGCACCCGAGAGTGGTTTAAATGAACAAAGTGAATAACAACGGACAAAGTTGACTTCCTTGTGGGGTACTCCGGAAGTAACTTGAATAGGTTTCGAGACCAGACCTTTAAAGTAAACTTTTTGGGTTCTTAAAAATAAATAGTTAAATATCCGAAGAATTAAGTTATTTGGAAATCCCAGAAGATAAAGCTTATGCAGTAAAATGGAATGATTAACAGTCGAA
This sequence comes from Drosophila robusta, assembly GCA_035043565.1. Taxonomy (NCBI): domain Eukaryota; kingdom Metazoa; phylum Arthropoda; class Insecta; order Diptera; family Drosophilidae; genus Drosophila; species Drosophila robusta. The sequence goes on from JAWNMW010000287.1 coordinate 105,411, forward strand.
CGCCTTATTGAAATCAGTGAAAAAAACATCTGTTTGTATTTTATTTTGGAATCCTTTAAAAACAAAAGACGTGAATTCCAATAAGTTAGTATTAGTAGATCTATATTTCATAAACCCGTGCTGGCAGGGTGAAATTATAGATCTGCAAAGATGTTGTAGTTGAAAAGTGATCAACTTCTCAAACAGCTTAGGAATAGCAGACAACTTAGAAATACCTCTATAGCTCAGAACATTAGTCTTGTTTCCTTTTTTAAAGAGAGTAATAATAAATGATTCTTTCCAAATGTTAGGAAAAGAACTGAACTGCACGGACAAATTAAATAGCTTATACAAAGGCTTTGAGAGACCTTTAGCACAATACCTAAACACGTAGCCTGGTACTCCATCAGGTCGCGGTGAAAATACGGGCTTGATGACCCTTAGATCATTTAGTAGTGAACTTTCTGTGGACAAAGGCCCAAAAATGCAGTTAGAAACAATTACATGATAAGGATATGGCAAATGAGATAAATAATGCTAAGAACTATAGGTTGTTTGAAAAAATGTTGCAAATAAATCGGCACTAGCCTGATCTGAGTCAGCAGTCGTTTTTTCAAAAAAAAAGTTCATGGTAGTGTTGATGATTTGCGCTTCGCATTAACGAAGTTATAGAACCGTTTAGGATCCCGCTGGAAGTGAATCCTACAACTTCTAAGGTAATCCTTATAACCTTGGTTATTTGGGATAATAAAATTAGATCGAGCAATCAGATGTCGAGTGTAATCCAAGAAAAAGCTAGATTTCTTGAACTTCCCGTACATCTTTGACTATTTATTTTTTAAATTGGTTAATTCCTGAGTAAACCAAACAGCTTTGTTAGACCTAATTGAATCACAAACCGGGACACATGTATAAAAAAGATGGTTTAAAGTGGAACAAAAAATCGCGATTGCATTATCCATGTCCCTACACATAAAAGCAGAGACCAGTCAGGAATCCAAGTAGAACCAGCAATATTGAAGTCGCCGAGAACTATAAGAAAATCACGATCGGAAAGCATAGCAGAAACAGAAAATATAGCAGAGAAGTGCATTGAAAAGACAGAATTATTTGAAGAAGGAGGAATCTAAGAACAAGTAATAAAAAGGCAGACACCGTTAATGCACATTTTGACTGTAGTAAATTCTATATCTATACTAAAGTCAGTTATTACTATCTCTGAAAATAAATCAGCATCAACAGCAATATTTACACCACCATCACGACGAGAAGTACGATCTTTTCTATAAACTTGTAAACTTGTTAGATAGGATTTCAGAATCAAGGATGTCAGGCCTTAACCATGTTTCAGAGATGGCAATGACATGAAAAGGAAAGGATAGACTATTAAGATAAAGATTACTAAGTTTAGTACAAAGACCTCTTATATTCTGATAGCCAAGTGAGAGAGAGGATGTTAGTTTCTTGTACTAACAGAGACTGCAAGAGGTGGGTTTAGATTTACACCAGGAGGCGGAAGTAGAATCGGAGACCGATTTTCTTTTTCGCAGTGTATTCTTTAATTATTAAGTGGTCTGGCCAGTATTCTTTACAGCAAATTTTGCTGAAATGTTCGGCCGGAACACTTATTTTAAATGAGAAAATGTCCCGAATGTACAAAAATTGGAAATTTTCCACCGTAATACTGGCTTTCAGTTTGGCCTGAACAAAGGCCTTAACATCATCAGATGTAGTGTCGGAGGCAGCCGAGAAACAAGGATTTGTTTCTTTTATGGAACACATACAAGGGTCACATTGGGAACCTACTGCTGAGGTTTCTACTGGAGCTATAGCCTTGGTTAATGGACCATTTGATTTAGTCGGTTTATTAGCACTAGAAAGTTGATCAGTGTCAACAGGGCTAATAACTACAGAATCAGAACAAGTAAGAACGTTGCAGTTGGTAACCGACTGCGTATACTCGTTCAGTTATTTTTTTTATTGTGGAAAAATATAGAATTTTTAAATTTCGTAGGGGGGGGGGGGTGGACTTGGCCAAAATTTTTTTGGCTGGATCTTAAGATGACGTCACCCAAACGCTGTCTGCCAAATTTGGCTTGAGTGTGAAATTTTTGTACCCGTATTTAAAGGTGTGACCTTTATCTACCTTTAGAATTTGGGGACTTTAGCTCAAAATCTATGGGAGATATAGCCATTTCCGATTTTTTAAGGAGAGGTGGCTGGGGGGCATACTAGTGGGCGTGGCCGGGATATCAAGGTCGCAATCTTTTGGTGAGGTCACCAGCAATCTACATACCAATGTTGGTGACTCTAACTTAATATTGTGGGAAATATTGAGCATTTAACGAATTGCAATTTGAGGTGTATCGACATGTTATCGAATTGCCAGCCTACCAGTGGGCGTGGCACAAAAATATTCACACTCTGTCTGAAGCAGATAACTACAAGTATATATTCAACATTTCAAGTCTATATCTTCAATAGCGCCGAAAAGCATGACGGACATTGCACAAAACCAATATATTAGTTTCACTTCGTGAACGTGTATAACAATTGGCAAATAGATTCGTATAATGTGTTTCACACAACCCATTGAATCACACTTTTTCTATACTATTTTTAAGCCAAAAAAGCGAAATTGAGATTGATTTAATCAGTAAAAATTAAACAATTCGAGGCGCAAGAAAAAAACATGTCCGTTGTGAACATGAAGCGAGATGATATTTAACAGGCAGAAGGAGGCATCTGCAACCCCATAAAGTATATATATTCTTGATCAGCATCTTTATCCGAGTCGATCTAGCGTTGTCCGCTGATCTTGAAGTTTTTAGGTTGGTGTATACCATACGCAGATCAAGTTTATTTCAAATCACTGATAACTCATTTCGTTTTCTTATTATTGATAATTATTATAATAGATAATTATTTTTAAGCATATCTTCGAAACCATACGAACTAGAGCCACCAAATTAGATACAAAGTGTTCGCGTGAAGCATACGCAGTAAAGAATATTTCAAATTTATGCATATATGCAAAAATGTATTTGAACATGGATTTCAATGCTCTTTAAATGCCCTGAAATTTTATAATCTTAGTTTAGAAGTTATTCACGAATTTAGTTTCCATAGTGGTGGCCAAGCTGCAGCAGCTGTTCACAGCGTGCAGCCTGCGTTTACATGTGTGTGTTTATGTGTGTATGAATTGAAGGCGACTGAAATGTATGAAAACACAGTATTCAGGGTATTTCTCAATCGGGCGATCCCGACTGGAGTCTTCTCACTTGTTTGAGCATATCTTAAAACTACAAGAGCTAAAACTACCAAATTTCTTTCAATATATTCGCGTGAAGCATACGCTGGTAAAGAATATCGGATTTTGGATACCTTCCTCTGTTCGCTTCATATATTTATTACATTTACTTATTTATTTGTTTAGTAGGTTGTCAAATCGAGTGTCAACCTAAAATGTATAAAACACAAAGAAATGTGTATGGATATACATATATAAATATAACATTTAAGAGATAAAAGCCTAAGAGAATTTTAAACAATTATAAAATCACTGACCCGATGGGGAAGAGATTTAGCACGTCCGGTAAGCTTTGCCCCTGCTTACAATGATTTTTTCAATGATTTTTCGAAAATATCCTGAATGAAATGACTTTATTAGGGGAAACAGAGCTCTGAAGAGAACACGTGATAAAGGCTATTATAACGTAGGCATAAGACACGAAAAGAATTTTGCATAGCGTAGTCTGTCGTGCATGTAGGAAGAAATAAGGGGTAATATCTTCTAGTAGGTCTAAGCGGAACTGAGATGTTCAGACGACCTAAAAGACAGGCGGAATTAATGACGCCATTGATCAACTTGTGTTGGCATACAACACCAAGTATAATCTTACGGTTGGTTAGAGACGGTAGATTAAGAAGTAAAAGCGTGCTGAAGTAAGATGGCAGACGAAAATTGGGATCCCAGTTTAAGCCACGTAAGGCAAAGAGCAGAAATTGCTTCTGGACGGACTCAATTCGCTCCTGGTGGATTTTGTACTGCGGACAACAGATACATGAGCAGTATTCCAGATAGCACGGTTTGCATTACACATTTTGAGAGAAAGGGGTAAAAATTCCTCGTAATTCTGCTCGGAACCGCAAAACTAATTGGGCTGATTAATTCCGAAGAATCAATTTCCCCAATGATTAGTTTGTTTAAGAAGATTACACCTAACATGGTTCTACGATTAGAAAAAGGGAGAAGATTTATTAGTAACAGTCAAACTACGGTAAGAAGGCATGCGAGAATTACGATTCCAGTTAAAGGCCCGGAGAGCAAAAAGCATAAATTATTTTTGTACGTATTCAATTCTATTCTGCTGAACCTTTTATTGGGGACACCATATACAAGATCCATATTCAAGAACTGGACGAACAAGTGATGTATAAAAAGTTTTAGTAACGTAGGGATCGTCAAGTTCTTTCGATCAGGGCTTTATAAATCCCAGGTCTCCAAATGCTCGATTGGCAGCAGTAGAAATATGCTTGTTAAACTTTAGCTTGGGATCAAGAAGAATACCCAAATCATTAACGGACTCAATACGCTCTAGAGGTTTGCCATTGAGAAAATAATTATTAATAAAAGGCATTTGTCTATAAAAAGGACATTAACTTACACTTACTGTAATTAAGATTTAATAAAGTTACTTGACACAGCTTTGAAAACTCTCAAGGTCGGATTGCAACCTTTGGCCAGATAGAAAATTAGTAGACGACGAGAGTGGTTTATCACAGAGGGAAGGTCATTTATGAACAAAGTGAATAATAACGACCAAAGGTGACTTCCTTGTGGTACTCTGGAAGTAACTTTATCAGGGACAGAGACAAGGCCTTTAAACTTTAAACTTTTTGGGTTCTTAAAGATAAATAGTTAGATAACCAATGAATTAAGTTATTTGGAAATCCCAGAAGATAAAGCTTATGCAGTGAAATGGAATGATTAACAGAGTCAAACGCCTTACTGAAATGAGTGTTTTATTTTGGAATCCCTTAATAACAAAAGACGCGAATTCCAATAAGTTAGTGGTAGTATTTCATAAACCCGTGCTGGCAGGGTGAAATCATAGATCTGCAAAGATGTTGTAGTTGAAATGTTATCAACTTCTCAAACAGCTAACAATGTAAGAATAAATCAGTTTCACATCATCTGCGTATATGTATGTATGTAATATTATATTATTATTTGGGTTCTACCCTTTGAATAAGATGAGATCCAAGTCGGGAGAGAGGGAAGGAAACCTATAAGGTCAAGTTTTAGCAATAAAGGTTCATGGTGTACAGAGTCAAACGCTTTACTGAAGTCGCTGTAAATGACATTAGTTTGCTTTTATGTCAGGAAAGCATCATTTACCATTGAGGTGAATTCAAGCAAGTTGGTCGTAGTTGAACGACTCTTTACAAAACCATGTCCCCTGCTTAACATAAAATTGATAGAATAAAATTGATTTGAATAAAATTGATTTGCAGAGATGCTGCAAAGTGAAGGTAATTATTTTTTGAAATAATTTAGGAATAGCACACAGTTCCGCAATGCCCCTATAGTTTGATACATCTGACCTACCACCTTTTTTGTGGAAAGGAATTATACAGGATTCTTTCCAAAGGGATGGGAAAACAGCAGATTCAAGAGATAGACGAAAGAACTTTAGCAAAAGGCTAAGAAGAGAAGCACTACATTCTTTGAGTAGACAACTAGGAATGTTGTCAAGCCCAGGAGAGTAAGAAGTCTTTACAGAATTAGGAGCAGAAAGAAGGGAGGTTCCGGAAACGATAGGCAAAAAGATAGAATAGGTAGATAGGAAGAAACAAGGTTGTAAGAATGAGGCATATTAATAGAAGAAATAAAGGAATAAGTGGACTGAAACAAATTAACAAAGAGATCAGAAGCAGTAGAATGATTGCTTGCTTTTTCCGTCCCTAGAAAAAATGAGGAAGGCGAACAAGAAGATTTGCGCTTCGAGCAAATTGCCTTTTTCAACGGACAAGATATTTCTCACAGCACTGAGAATTATGATTATAGAAGTTTGACTTCGCTATGGAATATATCGCCAATTTAACATTAGAACTAGACTTTTCAAACATTTAGACTTAATGTTTTTTAAGTTTGCTAGTCTGGGAGTAAACCACGGAAGTTTTATAGAATTAAGCACAGGGGTACAATACACACTTCTACGAGTAAGTTTAAGGTTTTATAAAAAACATTTAATAGCTTTATTTATATAAACCGCCTCGAAAACAAAAGTCCAATCGGTTGCAAATAATAAATAATAAAATAAATAAATAAGTTTATTGAGCAAGGTAAGGTTTCCTTTACGAAAGCAGCGTCGGGGCTTAAAAGGCTTTATCGGGTGTAAATTTTGGGATTTGTAAACGGACAGGCCACTTCAAGAGTAGGATGGTATATATCCTCAGGGACAGATAGAGGGGATGACCTGGATGACTTCAGCAATACGATGATCTTGGTCATAGGGTCAGAATTAGAGCCACACGCGTTTCGTCATAAGTGCGACCAAGGAACAGCACTCAGCCAACCTGCAGGAGGCATTCCGATTTAGGGCTGCGAACCTAAAGGTGAAATATAAGAAGTGTTGAATCATTAAGATGGAGTTAGCATATATGGACCATGCAGTGAGCCACGAAGATATAAAAGTGGATCCCGAAAAGGCTATTATGATCCGAAACTTAAAGGCACCATCGAATTTAAAGGAACTGCGTCAATGCCTAGGAATAGCATCTTGGTCCCGCCGTTTCGTGCCAAATTTTGAGTCGGTCGGTCATGCAACCGATGACTGACCTTTTGAATAAGAGATGGAAATGGTCGTGGAGTGCGGAACAACAAGTCGCTATCGACCGACCGAAAGACAGCCTGACGACTGCCCCATTTATAGCGTGCCGTGATTTTTTGATCAAGCTCAGGCTTGCAATCCTGACGCAGTTCATCGGGGACCTGGAACGCGTAATCGCGTACACCAGTCGGAAGCTACTTAACGCCGAGATCAGTTACTCGGTCACGGAAAAAGAGTGTCTGGCCATCGTCTGGTCTATCCAGAAGTTGTGCTACCTGGAGTTGTGCTGCAGGTTCGACGTCGTCTTGGATCATATGGCGCTTTAATGGCTGAACTCAATCCAGAGTTTGTCCGACAGAATCGCGTGCTGGGCTTTGGAGTTGCAGCAGTTCCAGTTCGATGTGCACTACCGCAAAGGAAAGTTCAATGTAGTGGCTGATGCACTGGCGAGGCAACCCTTGACGGTTCCGACAGGCAGTGGAAGAAAAATATCCTTACCGATGGATTCTAGCATGCTGGAACGCATTGCACAAAATCCTGAAATGGAAACTTGTACCGCCATTCGCCAACGATGAGAATTACGTGCCCTGGAAGCTATGTGTGAGTACAGGTGACCGACAAAGGGTCGTGCAAGAAAACCACGACGCGCCTAAAGCGGGGCACCAGAGGGTGCGGAAAACGACCGCGTGATTGGAATTGGTGATTGGCCCGGGATGTACAGGGACGCAGCCAGGTACGTGAAATGCAGTGTTACGTGCTAGAAGTTTAAGGTGCAGCAGTTTAAGCAGGCGGACTGAATGAAAGCCCACCACGGTGCACTTGCAGACCGCGTTCAGAGAAAGTATATTGAGCAGCTTTGGAGTCGCCCGCAAAATGGTGTGCGACAACGTACGAGTAGAGCGTTCAAGTCGTTCAGGAAGGCACTCGGGGTGGAAATGCAGTACATCTCTCCATACTGCCCGTTCGAGAAGCTTACAGAGAGGACACACCGCACTGTGAAGACGATACTGGCACAGTTAATCGAGGGCCACCAGATTTGGTGGGATGATTTGCTACCGGAAATCTTGTTGGCAGTCGAGTTTCGCGGATTCCATCGGATACTCCCCGGCATTTATAGTGCATTAAAGAGAGAGCACCGCCTGCCGCAGCGTAATATAACGAGGTAAACGCAGGATCAGCGGATGTTCCCCAGCGGAAGCATGAGGAAGCGGAACGATTAAAGGAGATATTTGATATCGTCCGCGGCAACATGCAGCGTGCCTCTTTCCGCAGAGGCGATGTACGGTTGAGATGGACGTGAACCCGCGGTGTGGGCAACACGAAGATCAGGATAGTGACCCCCGACAGCCTGTAAGGACACCGTTGCCCTCTCATATGCACAAGCAATACAGCCACTTGGATAGATTCGTGGTGGTGGGCGACGGGTACGTCAACCAATGCGTGTGAGGACGACGACGACATAACCTGTCCGAACGTCCATAACGGTTCGCCCTATGTCACCGAGCCACCGAGACTCCATTAGTAGCCGTGCCGGAGGCGCCGCGGACAGACGACCCACCAACAGGCGATCCCTGGTTTCCAGGGGAGAATTCCCAACCCAGGGAGAGAGGCGAGAGGGCAGAGATACGAATCGTCGTGACGACACCAATGCGACGATGAGAGCGAGTTCCCCAAAGGTCATCCCGATCGGGAGCGCGCACAATCTGACTCGCGGCGCCAGAAGAGTGCCGAATGGACTCAAAAACGGAAGTGGTCACCGTCCAGTCGGCCCCCAAAATCACGCCATCAGCGGAGCGCGAAATCGCCGCGGAAACGGGACCGGCCAACTGTAAGGCACCACGTGTCCACGGGCGGTGCGCTGGGCAGCACGACCACATGGGACCGGCGTCGACGGGAGGGTCCGCCTACCAAGCAGCCCGAGGCAGATGAGGTATCAACACAGTCGAAGCGCAGGGACGAGTCGCCTCCTCCACCGAAGCCTATAAGGCCAGTGCCCACCGCTGCTACTCCAGAAGAGCCTGCGTCGAGCCCTACTATCGCTCCCCTCAGAAGCACGGTTAATGGATGAAGTCTTGCACCTTATCACAGACGGAACGATGGGCCAACGGAGGCTGACAGGGGAACTCTGTCAACCCCACTAGCCTGGCAAGAAGTGCAGGGGTCAGGTCCAGAGCCGGACCGATATAACAGATAGACGTCTCCATCCTCAGGGCCGACCCATCGTCGACCCCAGAGGGGAGACGCCACCACCGCCGCCACCGCCTTTTGTCTGGTTGAGAGGCGAAGATGCCCAGCCTAGGGCTTGCCCGCCGCCATCAAGGAAGATGTACTCGAAGGATGAGCACTTATCGGTGTCACAATAATCAGGCGTGTCTTGGAATGCGTCGCGCGTTGGAAGCGTCCAATGAAACTAGGCGGTACAACTTCAACCGTTTCACCCTAAGGGAGGATGGAATAGCGGCTGGAAAATCGATAATATGACATCAAACATCAAATCGCAAACCTATATTTTTGAATATTTTCCACACTATTAACGTTAGAGTTAACCAATTTGGTATGTGGATTGCTGGTGCCCTCCCCCAAATCTGCTACTTTAACTTCTCGGCCACGTTCACTAGAACGCACTCCAGCGCCCCCGAAATGGTTACATCTCCCAGTTTTTGAGCTAGAGATTCCATATTTGAAATAAATATTACTGGAAAACTCCCCCGAACACAACATAACAAATTTTTCGACCACGCCCCCTCCCGCCTCCGTAATCGCTAAAACCGATATATTTGAAATCTCAAAACGGTCACGTGTGTATATTTCACACAATTTTAAGGCTAGAGATACCAAACTTGGTACGTAGATTGCTGGTGATCTCTCCAAAAGATTTCGTCCGGCCATGCCCATTAGAACGCCCCCCCCCCGCCCCGCAACCCCGCCCCTGCAAATCGCGCAAGCCCATATCTCTCACAGTTATAGAGCTAGATTCGCCAAATTTTAAAAGTGGATAAGTGATCACCCCTTTAAATAAGGGTACAAAAAGGTTCTGCCACGCCCACTCAAATCGCGAAAATCTATGTCTCCCACAATTTTGGGGCTAGAGTCACAAAATTTTAAACGTAGGTGGCTGGTCACCCCCTTTAAAGAGTCGTCCACGGCCACTCCCGCCCCCCGCAAATCGCGAAAATCTATATCTCCCACAATTTTAAAGCTAGAGTCACCAAATTTAGCACACAATTTGGGTGACCTCCTGTTAAGATCGAGCCAAAAAATGTTGGCTACGCCCACCCCCGTCCATACGAAATATATAAGTTCTACAGTTTTCCAATATAATATACAATATTAACTTCTATGTACTAGGAACAAGTATTGTGCAGTCGGTTACGTCCGACTACAACGTTCTTACTTGTTAATGGGTCATTTTGTAGAATATAAGTTTCTTTAGTTAAAGGTGTGTACAATGTGGGTTTGTAGTTTTATAAGTTTGTAATTTATAGGTTTATATTAATTTAAAATTGGGCGAAATGGGCAATAGTCAATTAATAGTTCACTCGGTAGCTGAGATAAGCCGCAGCGCGTCAGAGTTAGAAATCAGTGAGTTTGGGACGCGAGGGTATATAAGAAAAGAGAGAAGTGGAGTAAGGGTGTAGCCAGCGCTAAAGGAGACCACACAAGACCACTTTAGAAAATACATGCTCTTTATATTACTACCTGCTAAATTAATTACCAGTGAAAGAATATAATTGTTTGTACGTCCCGAATAATGCGACTTATAGAGCTTTGTCCCGCCGACAACGGCGGACGTGAGATATAAAGCGTAGAGGCTACTGCCCAGTTTATTAAAAGGAGTGCATCCGCGCCCTTAGCCCGATGCTGTGCATCGCTTAGAGTGCATCGGTGGTTTTTGTCCGGACCTGTTCGGCAGGGTGCGTCTGCGGCTTTCGCCCTGCACTGCTAGGCAGGGTGCGTATACGGCTTTCGACCGACACTGCTAGGTAGTGTGTGTCTGCGGCTTTCGCCTGACACTGCTAGGTAGTGTGTGCCTACGGCTTTTGGTCGGCATTGCTACGGAAGTGCCTCTGCGGCTTTCGCCCGGCACTGTGAGGTAGGGTACGCTTGCAGCTTTGGCCCGGCAGTGTTATGCGGTGTGCAACTGCATCTTCTGGCCGCTACTAGACTATTGATCAGTCAGTAGTAGAGTAGGACATTATTCTAAGGTTTCGTCGCGCGGGACGAGCTCCGGCGGTATTACTTGGTTATAGGTTGGTTGGTTATTTCTGTCTCCGTCACTCAGCATCCAGCGATTCACAAATATTCTCCTAAACGGCCCTGGCTCGATTGAGATCTGTACTACGGCCAAGAAACTACTTTACAATAGGATTATATTATAGACTAAATATAATCTGTATAGTCCTAAGCTATCTATGTCCCAGAGACCGACGGTAACATCATTTAAGGTACCACCTAGCTCTTCAAACTCATCATGTGGCAATACTAGTTTCAGGGATGCTGGCATGGCATGGCATGGCACGAATCCTTTCAGCATTTCAGCGTTCTACAGGCGCCCACTTTTCAATGTGTACAGATTTTCATGAGGTATCATATGGAATGCAGTATTGATGAACTTCCCCCACAAGTATGCAATGTCTATCTGATTTCAGACGGAGTGAGCTTCCTCGGTCAGGTTGGAGGCTTGGATGGGGAAAAAGCTTTGCAACTTGGAAATACGCCAACGAAAAAAAAACGAAGTGAAATTAAAAATGGGCATCGAATGGAAAACAGTCTAATGCTCGAAAATGGAAAGAAGCCCCGCCCTCTCGACAAGGGGCTTTTAACCAGTTTTCCGGTGATTTAAGTTTCACTGTACAAGATATGTAGGGAGCTTTCTCAAAGTCGTGTGCGATCTGCATACTTTCACGGAGCTGGAGCCGGAGCAACTTAAGAATATTATATAGTTTACTTCAGCTAAGAAGCTCCTACCTACAAGTCAGGAATGCCAGAAGATCAGACAGATAACTTAACAGTCCACTGTGTTGCAACAAGAAATTATAAAGCCTCAGGCTTTATAATAAACTGTCATAGTGACAAATGGGACCAATACACTACAAGTCTCAAAGGATACGACAAAAAATTACAGAACAGTAAGCGGTTCTTCTTCCGTAATTTTTTTATCAAAAGGTAGGGTCATTAAAGAAGTCAGTGTTCAAAAAAAGGATGGGGTTTTCAAAAGAAAGTATAATGACGTTTCTAATATTTATAAGTAAAAGGCCTGACTGAGGCATATGGGCAAAAGCCAGCTGGCAGAAAAGGCAATAACTGTGGCTACTTGTATCCCATAGAAATAACTAATAATAATAACTAATAACCTTTTAAGGTAACATTGCAAATAAAACCCTTTTACAAATATATAGAAGATAAGGTAAAGCCATTTTGTCAATTATTCTCTGCACCGCAAACAATTTTCTAATCAAAGTAAAAACCACAAATGAAAAAAAGGTTGAAGCCAAAGCAGCGATCCTCTACACTATCATGGACAACAGCCATGAATTTGATAATACAGCGTACAAAATGGTTGTCACGGCTCTCTATGCCAGGAGCGTTGGCACAGCACGTATCAAAATGGTAAGGGCAACACTTTGAATAAAAATACGGATAGATCGACTTAGGTGAAATCAAAGTTTTGAGGCGACAGCGCAAACACTTTTTCTTTTTTTTTATTGGACGTAGATGTAACAACGAACAGTACATTCAAGTTGCCAACGATACCAAGCACGGGCTTGTTAACGCGCGGACCCAAAGAAAATGCCAGCTACCTCCCGCCCAACCAACCGAGGGGCGCGCCGCACAACGAGCGGCGACGAAGATCGCGAATAAATGTACAGACTACAAAAGACTAACGTTTTAAGAAACGGAACAGAAGAAGCATAACTTATTACATTGAAAAGATTATTATAACTTGAACATAATATACGAAATGGGTTGTGAATAACATAATGATGCTCATATACATATAAAGAGAAAACCGTAAAAAATTCCTCGCATTTACAAGATCCATATTCAAGAATTGGACGAACAAGTGAGGTATATAGAGTTTTAGTAACCTAGGGATGATCAAATTCTTTCGACCAGCTCTTTATGAATCCTAGGACTCCGAAAGCTTAGTTAGCAGCAGTAGAAATATGCTTGCTAAATTTAAACTTGTGATCTGGAAGAATACCCAAATCATTATTACTCGATACGCTCAAGTAGTTTACCATAGAAAAAAATTATTCAAAACGGGCATTCGTCTATAAAAATACATTATTTTACACATTAATAAATTTACTTGACACCAGGTTTGAAAACGGTCAAGATCGGATTGCAAACTTTGAGACAAGACCTTTAAAGTAAACTTTTGAGTTCTTAAAGATAAATAGTTAGATATCCAAAGAATTAAGTTATTTGGAAATCCCAGAAGATGAAGCTTATGCAGTAAAAGCGAATGATTAACAAACTCCTTACTGAAATCAATGTAATTAACATCTGTTTGAGTTTTATTTTGGAATCCTTTATTAACAAAAGAAGTGAATTCCAATAAGTTAGTGATGGTAGTTTCTTATTTCACAAACTCATGCTGGCAGTGTGAAATTATAGATCTACAAAAATGTTGTAGTTGAAAAGTAATCAAGTTCTCAAAAATCTTATGAATAGCATGTAACTTAGAAATACCGCTACAGTTCTGAAAATTAGACTTGTTTCCTTTTTTAAGAAACGGAACAGTAAATTAATTCTTTCAAAGTGTTATTAGTCCTTCGGCACAGTACCTAAACACGCAGCCTGGTACTCCATTAAGTCCCGGTGAACTTACGGGCTTGGTGACATTTAAATCATTTAGTAGTGATCAAAGATCAAAAAATTAAAGTAGAAACATTTGCATGATAACGATATGGCAAGCTAGATCGATAATTATGAGACCTATGTCTTTTGAAAAAATGTAGAACATAAATCGGCGATAGCCTGATTTGCGCCAGCCACTTGTTTTGTTAATTTGCGCTTCGCAATAATAAAGTTTTAGAACCGTTTAGGATACCGCTTGACCATCCCTGACTTTCTATTCTTTAAAATAATTCTACATGAGTTGCCCCTAGCGCAGGTTAATCAGTGAGCAACTCAAAAGACAGATCTCTGGATTTGATCTTCGTTTTGCATTCGTCTAGCAATATTTTACACAGTATTGACCCGCTTTTAAGACCTAACGACCCTTATCATCCTACTCTGATATGGTCATTGATCTAAGTAATCCTGTGCTCACTATGGTCCGAAAACCTTCGGACCGCATCCGTTGTTATGGAAAGGCCGATTTTGATAAGCCTAATGATATTGTTGTTCCCATTAAACTATTTTATAATAACTTGAACTCACATTTTGATGTCTGTGTTATTCTTGTATACCCGGTGAGGTCATCTCAGCATCCGTGATTCTCACATGATTTACTGAGATTAAAAAATGTTAAGTCGAGATATTTTAAAAATTTAAGAAATCGGGAAATCCTGGTGATTTCTCCCGTTATGCAGTTGCCAAATCAAACTTATGTAAGCTAAATCTCGTATGCTACAAAAATGATCTTTGTCGTTGACGGCGTCAGTTTTCCTAAAATTCTCAGCAATTTATATACTCGTTCACAAAGTGAAAATACTATATTTGTTTTGTGCAATGTTCGTCATGCTGTCCGTCCGTCTATCCGGATGATCGCAACTTTTTCGACATTACTGAGGATAGAGACTTGGGATTTTGGGTATATACTAGTAGTTATCTGCTTTAGACACAGTGTTAAGATTTTTGTGCCATACCCACTGGAAGGCTGCCAATTCGATAACATGTTGAGACACCTCAAATCGAAAATTGATTTAAGGTGAATGTTTCCCACAATATTAAAGTTAGAGTCACCAAATTTGGTATGTAGATTGTTGGTGACCACCGTCAAAAATTGCGACCTTGATATCCTGGCCGCACAGTTTCTGAGCTAAAGGCCCACGTCCACTCGTGCCCCGCAAAGTGCGAAAGCCGATGACTCCCACACTTTTGGAGGTAGTCACCAAATTTTAAAGGTAGGTAACTGGTCACCTCCTTTAAAGATGGGTATAAACATTTTCCGGCCACGTGACCGCTTACACAGCTCAGGAATTCTACATTTCCTATGATTAATCAACTTTATCCACATCAGTTGCAGTCGTCAAACTGCATTGTGTGTTCTATCATCACTGAAAGTTTGCTACCTTACGAATTTAACACAATCAAACCAGGGTCGTCACCTGGTCCGGATGGTGTTCCTGCCTGTGTGCTTATGTACTGTGCAAAAACACTTTTCAAGCTTATTTTACAACTTTATAAGTTGTCTGTTGACAGATCATCTTCCCCTGCTATTTGGAAGGAATCGTTCATCATTGCTTTGCATAAAAAAGGCAAAAAGACTGCTGTTGAAAATAATAGACATGTTTCCCAATTGTCTG
Organism: Drosophila robusta; assembly: GCA_035043565.1. Taxonomy (NCBI): domain Eukaryota; kingdom Metazoa; phylum Arthropoda; class Insecta; order Diptera; family Drosophilidae; genus Drosophila; species Drosophila robusta. The sequence goes on from JAWNMW010000287.1 coordinate 120,703, forward strand.
TTATTCCAAAAGATTTTGTGAGAATTATGACATCTGATCTGCGTCATTTATGCAACTCTATTATTTCACATTGTGAGCATATGTTTATGAAGTGTAACTCTGTAACCACTAAGTAACCTTCTAGAGTTATCTTCTCTGGTAATTGATGGATTTAAAAACAGAATGCAGACTGACCTTAAATCTTCCCAGAACCCAAAAGGTTATTTTTAGAAATGCATATTCTAGCCATATCAGTGTGACATCTGGGGCTTTCCAGGGTAGCCATCTTGGTCCGCTTCTTTTTACTCTTTTTATTAATGAACTCTCTCTCGGAACTGTCACACTCTCGAGTGCTAAAGTGCTAATGTATGCAGATGATGTTATATTGTGCTTTGCATATAAGAATGTGGTTTCCAGTAATCTTTTACAAGCCGATCTTGACGGCTTTGAGTCCTGGTGTTAAGACAACCTAAATAATCTTAATTGTTCTAAGCGCAAGATATTGACTTTTCATAGAACCTCTCCCCAAATGTTTCAGTGCAAGCTTGGTAGCATACTGGTTGAACGGGTTAAAAATATTGCTAATGTTATTAATGACCTAAGTATCATTTTGGATCACAAACTTAAATTTGACTATAATTTAACGACAATACATATATACGTCAATAAGGCTTATCATGCGAAAAAAATGTATATAATAAAAAAGTTTTTCGGTTTATAAAAAAATGATGCGACGCACCCCTAGTGGTTTTATTAGAAACAGCTAAGATACACACGATGTAAACGCAGCATTCTTTGTGTCCATAAGAATTATATTTCTCAAGTTAATTAATGAAAGGCGCTGCATCTCTTAAGCGGCTTGGTTTAGAAACTACCCAAAAAAGCACCGTTTGTTATACCCTGAACCAATTGAAAATGGGTAAAACACGGTACAATGGTTTTGTGCAAATTTATGTCACAGGCAGAAGAAAGCATATCCGACCCCATAAAGTATATATATTTTTGGTCAGCATCAATAGCCAAGTCAATATAGTCATTTCCGTCTGTTTGTCCGTCTGTCTGTATGTACGCGGTGATTTTTGAGACTATAAAAGCTATAAAGCTGAACTGAGACTTTTTAAGTTCGAGCTTACCATACGCATATCAAGTTTATTTCAAATCATGGATATCTCGTCTCTCTTTCTTATTATCGATAATACTCGGTTTCTTGACCCGGTTTTTTTTAGCATATCTCAGAAGCTATAAGAACTTGAGGCACCATTTTGGATAATTCCCCCCATTTGTCTCATATATGAAAAAATTGAAATTTAATACTACGGAGTAGGGCTTTGGATTTTACATAGATTTTTATGCTCTTATTAAGCGCTGGGCTTTGGATTTTACATAGATTTCGATGCTCTTGTTAAGCGCTGAAAACTTCATTATCATGCTCTGAGTTTATGTTCTTCACGAAGTAAGTTTCCATAGTGGTGCCAAGCACAGCAGCTGTCCACAGCGTGCAGCGTGGTTTTGCATGTCTGTTGTGTATTTATGTGTGATTTTGTGTAGTATATATGAATGCAAGGGGTTTGAAAATATGTAAATATGCCAAGGGTTCAGGGTATCCCCTAATCGGTGGCGGTCATTTCTATCACACAGGTTAGGTGTTTATTGTTGTGTGGTAAGTCCCAGGTACTCGTTTATTACTTTTTATTTGTACCCATAGTACTAGGGTACTATTTATACACTGTGAACGGGTATTGCGCTATCGGTTAGTCCGGACTCCAACATTCCCCCTTGCTTGTTATATTTATTCCCTGAACCCATTGAAAATGGGTACTGCGCGTCTTTGTGTGTGCATGTGTTTCTGTGAGTATATATTCTATGTTATTGTACAAGAACAACCTTATCGAGACATATTGACACCTCTTAGCCAAATCTGAGTACCTGGCCATTCAGAAATTACAAACACCGAAATGGCGGACGAGTTCGCTTTAAGAATATAAGTTCCTCGCATACTAGACAAAGATCCATCAGACTCTGAGTTTGTTTGCTTGGATTAATTAATATTTTTACTTACATTAAATCCGGTCGAAAAAAATGTATAAGCGCACAAAAAGCAAGCCCATCACGCCATGACGTTGTCATATTTTCAATTTTTACGTTTCTGTATCCCTTAGTTGAACGCTGACACCAAAATTCTAATGCTTTTGTCCCCCGAAGCTCCGCCATTTTCTGTAAATACAAACGGAAAATAAAACTGCATTTGGTATATGGAATGTAAAACTTGTTTGCAAATGCGCAGAATTATATTATTTGACAACATACCTTTACATATTGTTTACCTATATGAGTTAGTAAAAAATATGTAAAATGTGTAAAATTAATTTACGTTTTAACTCATTGAACTGTATTTACTGACAAGTCAACTCGTGTATCAGCGACGATATTTAGAAACAGAAATTTGTCTAATTTTTTTTGTCTAAACAAATATTTTTCACGTCATTGTGCAAAATATGTTAAAAATAAAAAAAGCCAAATCGAAAAATAGCTTTGAAGTACCAAAAACTAAATACTACTATCATACTCAATACTAAATTTACAGTGTTATACAAAGTCTCAATTTCCGGGCGATTGTTCCTATAAATTAAGTGATGCTAAAATTATTTTGATCTTGCTGAATTTGGCTTGAATACAATGAAAAACAAAAACAAATTTTATACAACCGGTTAATCTAATAGAAGTTATATAATTTAGTAGTCCAATGTTAATGACATTTTGCTTATTTGTAAAATATGAAGATAATATTTGTCAAATTTATTTAAGATATATTCACTATATCATAACTTTCGATTGCCAACGTGTATCGAATTCTAGAAAAACGTTCACTATTTTAGTGTAAACTGGCAAAAGACCTATTTTGTTGTATTTGTATTTAAAGGGGGTGATTACTAATCTAGCTCTAAAATTTGGTGACTCCAGTTCAAAAATTGTGAGTGATATAACCGTTTCCGATTTTTTAAGGCGGGTGGCTGGAGGACGTTCTGGTGGGCGTGGCCGGGATATCAAGTGTGAGGTCACCAGCAATGTACATACCAAGTTTGGTGTCTCTAGTTTTAAAATTGTGGGAATATGAGCTTTATCGAATTGCGAATTGAGCTGTATCGACATATTATCGATTTGCCAGCTTCCCAGTGGACGTGGCACATAAATCTTAACACTTTGAAGCAGATACTTGCAAGTATATATCAAAAATTTTAAGTCACTATTTTCAATAGCGCCGAAAAATATTGCATTCATCTGGACAAACGGACGCACAGCATGACGGAAATTGCACAAAACCAATATACTAGTTTCACTTCGTGAACGAGTATAAAAATAAACCGAAAGGAAGCCAAATTTAATCTAAACTATCACAGAAGGCGTCCGCGCTAGCATCAACAACGCTTACTTCACATTTAAATCGCTCTTAGACAATACCAACACAGAGAGTATTCAGACGACACAGCGGAATTCAGAATTCAGGAATTCAATCGGGTAATACAGCTATATCTATGGCGGATAGGAGATGCTGACGGTCTGAAACAAATTCAAACACAGCAAGTTTACCATAGGATGCAACAACAAAGTTCGATAAAACAACAAGAGTTCCTCCTGTCTTCTTTTTTGTTTTGATATTCCACGCTGCTTTTGTGCTGAGAAGACGTAGGTAACTGCGGGGGGAGCGGGGCAACAACAACCACAGCAATTTCGGCTGTATTTGTTGTAGCCGGTAAAGAAATTGCGTTCATTGAAAGGGGCGAGGGGCTTGGAAACGAAGAAAAACCAAAGAAGAGACAGAAACTTTTCGTTGGCTGTCGTCATTCTTCGGTGCTGTTGTTGTTGTTTACGCTAGGCGAGGCGCCAGTAGCTAGAACATTTTCTTACCAGAGTAGCATAGTAAAAATAATGAAATGGTCCATAATGCAGCGCAGCTACGTGATGTCACATCGGTTTTTTTTCGGCGTGCAAAAAATGCAGTTTGCACTAAAACTTTAGCTGTGACATCGCGTGTTGAAAAGTCGCAACCTTCAGATCTTCATGCATATTATTGGCCTGCGTACACACATACTAATGCACTGGCAAGACAATGTGTGAATTCTTTTACGACGTCAAGACATAAATACCCTTATTTCTGCAACTAATATATAAAATGCTTATACAAAAAGTACTTTAAATAATAGTTCTAATTGAAACTCAACAAATAGGAAGGAATATTTTTCCCTGATATTGATTTATTATTTTATTTAGAAGTTTTGGGATCAGTGTTATTTCGGTCGTCGCGCCCGCGCTGTTTACATTTGTATATTTGTTGTTGTGTTATATGTACAAATCAGCATCAATTTTGAATTAACCTTTTCGCTTATTTGTTTTTTTAATACTTTGAATTTTTTTAACAGTTAATTTTTGTTTTATTTTTGTACTTTAAATTTATTACTAAAAATGTTTATCTGTTACAAAAAAAAATTGCCAGGTGCGTGCAAACGTTAAGATGGGGTTTGCTTGCTGCTGGCTGTGTGATATGTCGCATGAAAAATGCGCTAGCCTCAATGGCCGTATTATTGTCTTGATTGAGTCAAATTCAGGTTTAAAGTGGACTTGCGAAGCCTGCAGGGATGTTGAAAAAGACATGATGGGATGTTGCAGACCAAGGGGGGTTTGGGGATATTTTCGGCCAGTTTAAAAAACTGTCCTACGGGCTCACCGCTCTGGATAATGAGTTCAAGGTTATGAAGCTTTTGATCGAATCGCCAAGGCGTAAAAAATTGTGGGCTGCCCATGGATGTTGCTCTTCCTGTTCCCTAACCTTTCTCTGATTCGGCCGAACATTTACTGTATGTACAGAATTCTGGCCAGACCACTTAATCATTTAAGAATACATTGCGAAAACGAAAAATCGATCTCCGATTGCACTTCCGCCTCCTGGTGTAAATGTAAACCCACCTCTTGCAGTCTTTCTTAGCACAAAAAACTAACATCCTCCCTCTCACTTGGCTATCAGAATGTAACACGTCTTTGTAGCAAACTTAGTAATCTTTATCTTAGTAGCCTATCCTTTCCTTTTCATGGGATTGCCTTCTCTGAAATATGGTTAGGGCCTGACAGCCTAGTTTCTAAAATCCTATAGTTCTATAGTTCTCTATCTATAGAAAAGATCCCATTTCTCGTCTTGGTGGTGGTGTGCTTATTGCTGTTGATGCTGATTTATTTTCAGAGATGGTAATAACTAACTTTAGTATAGATATAGAATTTGTTGCCGTCAAATTGTGTGCATTAGCGGTATCTGCCTTTTCAGTACATGTTCTTATGTTCCTCCATCTTCAGATAATTCTGTCTATTCAATGAACTTTCCCGCTATACTTTCTGTCTCTGCTATGCTTTCCGATCGTGATGTTCTTATAGTTCTCGGTGACTTCAATATTGCTGGAACTACTTGGATTTCTAGTCCTTATTCTAGCGTGTTGACTTCCACGACTCAAAATGATTTTCGTGATAATTTATTTGAGATGTCATTGTGTCAAATAAATGCTATCCCAAATACACTATATAAAATGCTTGATCTTATTTTTGTTTCTGATCAATCTTTCTTATCTGTTTCCCATACTGAGCCTATGTCATGGCAGGAAGAACCATGTGTTACGTGTGTCCCGGTTTGTGATTCAATTAGGTCTAACTAACCTGTTTGGTTTACACGAGAGTTAACCAATTTCAACAAGTAAGAACGTTGCAGTCAGACGTAATCGTATATTCGTAATGCGTATACTCGTTCACAGTACATAGAAGTTATGTATTATTTTTATTTTGGAAAAATATAGAGTTTTTAAATTACGTTTTTGCTCGATCTTAAAATGTTAGGAGATATAGATTTTCGCGGTTTGTCGGGGCAGGAGTGGGCGTGGCCGGGAAATTTTCTTACCGAGCTTTTAAATGAGTGAGCAGCCATCTACCTTTAAACTTTAGTGACTCTAGTTCCAAAATTGTGGGAAATGCAGCTTTTTGCGATTTGCGGGGGCGGGCGCCTGTGGGCGCGGGATGGAAATTGTTGTACACGTATATAAAGGGGGTGACCACTAATATACATTTAAAATTTGGTGACTCTAGCTCAAAAACTGTGAGACATATAGCCACTTCCAATATTTTAAGGCGGGGGGCATTCCAGTGGGCATGGCCGGGATATAAAATCTTTTGGTGAGGTCACCAGCAATATACTCACCGAGTTTGGTGTCTCTAGCTTTAAAATTGTGTGAATTATACACATGTTACTGTTTTGAGCTTTCAAACAAATCGATTTTAGAAATTACGAAAGTGGAAGGGGGCGTGGCCGAAAAATATTTTTTGTGATGTTTGGGATAACTTTCCAGTAATATATATTCCAAATATGGAGGCTCTAGCTCAAAAACTGTGGGAGATATGCCATTTGCATTTTTTAAGGCGGGGCGCTAGCGGGCGTTGTAGTGGGCGTGGCCGGAAAATCATGGTCGCAATTTTCGGTGAAGGTGACCAGTAATATACATACCAAAGTTGGTGACCCTAACTTTAATAATGTGGGAGATACTGAGCTTTTATCGGATTGCAATTTGAGGTGTATCGTTATGTTATCGTTTTGTCAGCCTACCAGTGCACGTGGGAGTCTGAAGCAGATAACAACAAGTATATATCTAAAATTTCAAGTCTCCATCTTCAATAGCGCCGAAAAATATTGCACTCATCCTGACAGACAAACAGACATTGCACAAAACCAATATACTAGTTTCACTTCGTGAACGAGTATACAAATTAACAGTCGGTGATGTACGGGAAGTTCACGAAATCTGGCTCTACCTTGGATTACACTCGATATGTCATTGTTCGATCCAATTTCACTGTCCTCAATAACCAATGTTATAACGATTACCTTAAAAGTTGTACGATACAGTTCCAGCAGGATCCTAAACGGTTCTATAATTTCGTTAAGGCGAAGCGCAAATCATCAACAGTACCATCAATTGTTTTTTGAAAAAAAAACGACAGCTAGCTCACATCAGGCTATTGCCGATTTATTTGCTTAATCCTTATCATGTAACTGTTTCTAACTGCATTTTTAGGCCTTTGATCACAGAAAGTTCACTACTAAATGATCTAAGGGTCATCAAGCCTGTATTTTCATCGGGACCTGATGGGGTACCAGGCTGCGTACTTAGGTACTGTGCTGATGGTCTCTTAAAGCCGTTGTATAAGCTATTTAATTTGTCCGTGGAGTTAAGTTCTTTTCCAAACATTTGGAAAGAATCATTTATTATTCCTCTCTTTAAAAGGAAACAAGTCTAATGTTCTGAACTATAGAGGTATTTCAAAGTTGTCTTCTATTCCTACTCTGTTTGAGAATTTCATAACTTTTCAACTACAACATTTTTGTAGCTCTATAATTTCACCCTGCCTGCATGGTTTATGAAATATAGATCTACTACCACTGACTTATTGGAATTCGCGACTTTTGTTATTAAAAGATTCCAAAATAAAATGCAAGCAGATGTTATTTGCACTGATTTCAGTAAGGCGTTTAACTCTGTTAATCATTCGCTTTTACTGCATAAGGTTCATCTTCTGGGATTTCCAAATAACTTTATTCATTGGATATCTAACTATTTATCTTTAAGAACCCAAAAAGTATACTTTCAAAGCCTTGTCTCTAAACTTGTTCAAGTTGCTTCCGGAGTACCGCAAGGAAGTCACTTTGGTCCGTTATGATTCACTTTGTTTATAAATGACCTTCCTTCTGTGATAAACCACTCTCGTCGTCTACTTATTTTCTATCTGGCCAAAGGTTGCAATCCGACCTTGACAGTTTCCAAACCTGGTATCAAGTAAATTTATTAAATCTTAATTACAGTAAGTGTAAATTAATATCTTTTTATAGACGATTGCCCTTTTTTAATAATTATTTTCCTTATGGTCAACATCTTGAGCGTATTAAGTCCGTTAATGATTTGGGTATTCTTTTTGATCCCAAGCTTAAGTTTGACATGCATATTTATATTGCTGCCAATCGAGCGGTTAGTCCTGGGATTCATTAAGCGCTGGTCGAACGAATTTGGCGATCCCTACGTTACTAAAACTCGATATACTTCACTTGTACGTCCAATTCATGAATATAGATCTTGTATTTTGCGTCCGCAATACAAGGTTCATCAGGGTAGAATTGAATCTGCACAAAAACAATTTCCGGTTTTTGCCCTCCAGTGTCTTAACTGGAATCCCAATTCTCGCATGCCTTCTTACCTTAGTAGACTATTACTAATCTACATCTAAATCTAAATCTTTCTTCTCTTTGTAATCGTAGAAACCATGCTATGTGTAATTTTCTTACACAAACTAAACAATAGGAAAATTGATTCTTCCGAATTAATCAGCCAAATTAGTTTTGCGGTTCCGAGCAGAAATGCGATGAAATTTTTACCGCTTTCTCTTAAAATGTGTAATGCAAACTGTGCTATCCATAACCCATTTTAGATCTTATGTTCTAGTTATAAAAAACTATTTCATGTAATAAATACTGCTTCTTCTGTTTCTATTCTTAAAATGTTAGTTTTTTGCCAGCTGTCCATTTGTTCGCAATCTTCGTCACCGCACGTTATGCGGCGCGCCCCTTGGTTGGTTGGGCGGGAGGTGGCTGGCATTTTGCTTGGGTCCACGCGTTAGCAAGCCTGTGCTTGGTATCATTGGGCCACTTGAATACTGTACGTAAGTACATGTACGTCCAAAGGAAAAAAAAAAACAGTAAGAAAACGTTGAAGTAAGGGAAAGGGTGTACTGGTCGAAAATGAAAAATTATAAAAATTGACAGGCCTGCTGCAAGTAGAAACCAATACAGAACAAGTAAGAACGTTGCAGTCGGACGTAACCGACTGCGTATACTCATTCACAGTACATAGATGTTATTATTGTTATTTTGAAAAATATAGAATTTTTAAATTTCGGGAATTTTTTTGGAACTTTAAAGGGTGTGACCAAATATCCACGTTTAAACTTTAGTGACTCTAACTCAAAAATGGTGGGATATACATTTTCGCGATTTGCGGGGGAGGGAGTGAGCGTGGCCGGGAAATGTTTTTTACGATCTTTAAAGGGCGTTACCAGCCATCTACCTTGAACTTGGTGACTCCAGCTATAAAACTGTGGGAAATATAGGCTTTCGCGCTTTGCGGGGGCGAGTGTAGGCATAGGTGGAAAATGTTTGTACCCGTATTTAAAGGCGGTGACCACTAATCTACCTTTAAAACTTGGTGGCTCTAGCTCAAAAACTGTGAGAGAAAAAGCCATTTCCGATTTTTTAAGGCGGGGTGGCTAGAGGGCGTTGTAGTGGCCGTGGCCGAGACATCAAGGAAGCAATCTTTTGTTGACGTCACCAGCAATCTACATACCAGGTTTGATGTCTCTAGCTTTAAAATTGTATGAATTATACACATGTTACCGTTTTGAGCTTTCAAATATATCGATTTTAGCGATTACGTAGGCGGAAGGGGGCGTTGCCGAAAAACTTTTTTGTGATGTTAGGGCGAATTTTCGAGTAATATCTATTCTAAATATGGAACCTCTACCTCAAAAACTGTGCGAGATACAGCCATTTGCATTTTTTAACTGCGGGGGCGCTAGGGGGCGTCCTAGTGGGCGTGGGCGGAAAATCAAAGTCGCATTTTTGGAGGAGGTCACCAGGATTCTACATACCAAAGTTGGTGACTCTAACTTTAATAATGTGGGAGATACTGAGCTTTTATCGAATTGCGATTTGAGGTGTATCGACATGCTATCGATTTGCCAGTATTGCAGTGGGCGTGGCACAAAAATCTTAATACCTTGTCTGAAGCAGATAACTACAAGTATATATCCAAAATTTCAAGTCTCTATCTTCAATAGCGCCGAAAAATATTGCATTCATCCGGAAAGACGGACGGACAGCATGACGAACATTGCACAAAACCAATATACTAGTTTCACTGCGTGAACGAGTATAATAAAGAAGACGTATGTCTACGGCTTTGCAAAGTACAACAGTGGATGCGCCCATAGACTATTAGGCGTTGTTTTCATTGTGTTTGCATCTCCATAGTCACGCGCAAAAAATTGCTATAACCTTTTGCCTCTGAATTTCGCTTGTTATTCTTTAGTTCTGTTCGATAACAGCATCAGTGATATAAACCAACCGCTGCTCCCATCAAGAAGCGAAAGAGCACAATCTTGATCTCCCGCTCTCTTAAGCAGTATGTCTTCCCATCCAACTGCTTCTATCTCATCAACATTAAATCGCAAAATAGATCAGACCTCAGTATGTACTTCTGCCGACAACAGCAAACACCGAATGTGGAGCGCGAAATGCGCTTCAATGACGCCTCTTTCTACGTACCCAACAACAATTACAACTTCTACCACCACTGTAATAAGAGGCACTACCACGACCGTTACAATGCCAACAATCACAACAACGTTCACATCAGCTGGGTTTTCGATATCTTCTGCTGTCATTTCGTCCTCAACAAAACACACGTAAGCAAAGCAATAACAATCCTCTACAGCTGAAACGCAATAGCGCTTGTAGTTCTCTAAACACTGAGGAGATCAAAAACAACAAAAAGCTAAATAATAAGTCGCAAATCGTTGCACAAACAAAACAAACGAAACCACAATCATACTGGCTGAACACACTCTGCACTAATCCCAATATATTTCATATTTAACCGAGACTCAAAACAGTCCACTAGGAATACCAACGACATAGCTGATCAGAAGAAACCAAACAAACCTCCTCAAATTTATGTCCAAGGAGTCCAAGACATACAACAAGTAAGAACGTTGCAGTCGGACTGCGTAATACGCGTTCACAGTAGACAGTAGTTATTCTTGTTAGTTCAGATTCTGTCATATTACTTTGCCCAAGAGTGTTTAGAAACAATTAAATTAATAATTGACAGCTATTTAAAAATAACTTTATGTGCATCTTATATCGCACTACCAGTTGATTGAGTGCAAAAGCCGCATTCACATTTGCACTAGAGTTTTCTGTCATTTTCTGATAATAAACTTGGGCTAAACGATTTTCTATCCTATTGAGTGAACTTGTGCGTCACGATGGACACTCAAAAAATGAGTGCGAGTGAAATGAAATAGTGAGTGAAGACGAAATATTCAGTGTACTAATTCTTCAGTTATCAGTTGAGTACTCTTTAAAGTATTCAGTCGTGAATGGAATAATTAGTTTCCACAATGAATACGCAAAAATTGAAAGAAATTGTAAGTATTTTATGTGTAATAAAATAATGTGTTATTTTATTACTGTTTAATTGTTGTTATTTGCTTATTGTTTAATATTTGCCTGTCTAAGGTGATAGTTGAGCTAAGCATTGAATTTTGTAGCAATATAATTACTGAGAATCTGTGTAAGAAATTTAGTTGTAAGCTGAAAATGTTGTCTACTAAATTTATTTATAAAATAATAATTTTGTTCAGATGTAGGATTCGTTAGTAGCCGTAATGTTAAATACAGATATTAAACAAGAACGTTGCAGTCGGACGTAACCGACTGCGTATACTCGTTCACTGTACATAAAAGTTATTATTATTTTGGAAAAATATAGAATTTTTGAATTTCGTAAGGGCTGAGGTAGGTGTCTTACATTTTTTGGCTCGATCTTAAGAGGAGGTCACCCAAACACTGTCTGCCAAATTTGGTGAGTCTATGTTTAAAATGTTGGGAGATATAGATATGGCCGGGAAATTTTCTTACCGAGCTTTTAAATGAGTAACCAGCCATCTACCTTCAAAATTTCGTTCTAGCTCCAAAATTGTGGAATATATAGCTTTTTGCGGGGTGGGAGTGGGCGTGGCCGGGAATTTTTTTTACGATCTTTAAAGGATGTTACCATCCACCTACCTTGAAAATGGTGACTTTAGCTTTAAAACTGTGGGAGATATAGGTTTTCGCACTTTTCGGGGGCCGGTGTGGGCGTGGGTGGGAAATTTTTTGCCCGTATTTAAACGGTGACCGCTAATTACCTTTAAAATTTGGTGACTAGCTCAAAAACTTTGGGAGAAAAAACCATTTCCGATTTTATAAGGTGGGGTGGCTGGGGGCGTTGTAGTGGGCGTGGCAGGGATATCAAGGTCGCAATCTGTTATTGGTCACCAGTAATCTACATACCAAGTTCGGTGTCTCTAGCTTTAAAATTGTGTGAATTATACACATGTTACCGTTTTGAGCTTTACAATATATCGATCTTAGCGATTACGGAGGCGGAAGGGGGCGTGGCCGGAATCGAATTGCGATTTAAGGTGTATCGACATGTTATCGATTTGCCAACCTCCCAGTGGGCGTGGCACAAGTATATATCCAAAATTTCATGTCTATATATTAGCGCCGAAAAATATTGCGTTCATATATGATATATTTGCTAAAGTAATTAATAATACTGGAGAAGTGGCTAACCTTGTGTCATGTAAGAATTGCTACAGTATTTATTAGTGTACAGGGGCAGATCTAACTTTGTGAACTTTACATAAGATCAAGCAACGAAAAAGAAGGACTTATAGTAAACGATATATTGGTTGTAAGATCAATGGAGGATGAAAGGTGTACAGGTATATACATATGCATATAATCTACGAGCCATTATTCACTTATACACAAAAAATCCCTACTTTATATAAAGGTGCAAATGTTCTGGTGACGATGACGGGAATAATACCTCATTTTGATTGTGACCTTCAAGAAGACAAGCCTGTGATTGTAACAGACAGATGATCCAACATGATGGTCTCCTTTCGAAAGCATGCACATATTAACTGTGAGAAAAATTTGCTGCATAATGCAGAAGGCTGCCAGAATTGACACAATTAGTAGACGAATGTGGTAAATTAGTAAAATATTTTAAAAGTGCACTTTGTTAACCCAACGCGATGGATTGCAGTGTTTTATTTGAGTAAATCTATATAAGCCAATTGGGTCGGCGTAATCAATATGTTAAAATGAAAAAGGAGACAAGGGGTTCAGTCGGGAGCGCCCGAATAGGGGATACCCAGAACCATGTCTTTACATGTATACCAATCTCCTTGCATAATCACACAAATAACCGCCGCAAGTTATGCGTTTTTCTATGGAAACTAAATTCGTGAATAGCTTTTAAACTAAGAGCATTATCGTAATGAAATTACGTAATAAAATAAATCAAATCTGTGTACAAATCAAAGCGCAAATCGGTAGTATTGCGTCTTTTTTCATACATGGGGCGAGTAAGGGAGGTATTCAAAATCCGAAGGATTTTAACCTGTGTATACTTCACGAAAACATATTGAACTAAAAATTCGGTGGCTGTGTTATAGGCTGCGTGATATACTAAGAAAACAAAGAAACAACAAAGTTTAAAATCGATTTTTATCAATATTAATGAAACTCGTACAGCGAATGATATTACAGAATTTAAAGTCGAAAAGTTGTCCCTAGTTTTTATAGTTTCCGAGATCGCTGGGTTCATACAGACGGATAGGGCTAAACCGACTCAGCTCGTCGTCTTGATCAAGAATATATATACTTTATGGGGTTTGAAATGTTTCCATGCAAGGGGGCATGCGCATAAACAAGCTGACCACCAGAAAATAACTATAACAATAAAAAGTACGCTAAGAAAGTAAAGTAATCAGCCTTTCAATAGACAAAAAAATTATATCCGGCCGAGTATACAGTTTCATAAAAGATAACCTTAAAACAAGGAAATTAGTTTGCATAGAATTAAATAGAGGGACACGGCTAATAACATCGATCAAGAATATACATATGTATATACATACATTGCGTGGTTGTTGATGGTTCCATCCATATGTTATGCATTTCGGGTATAATAACAAGTAAAAAGTTACTTAACTTTATACTGTCGTAACATTAACAGGAGCTTCATTCCAAAAAAAATATAAACATAAGCACACAATGGCACGCCACCATCGCGTCAGCTTTCTTGCAAGTATACAGAAAGAAGTTTATAACATAAGCACAGGGTTACTTTAGTTTATGTTCCCTACGCATTTCACACGGTAATAATTCTTAGCAGCTGTTTAGTTCCCAACCCAAAATATATTATCATCACTGCTGCAAACAAAAACTAAGGCACCTTGGTGCAATCTTGTTTTTTAATTCATTGCGGTCTTTCACTCATTAGCAAGAACATAGGCTTGATTTAAAAGTTGTAAATGTCAATTATAATTATAACCTACTTAAAGGCCAATGCAAAATAAAGCGTAGGCTGTAAAAGGCACCAAAGCAGGCCGTGGATTCGTAAATATCACAAATAAAGAATCAATGTGGCAAATATGGCGTTTCAAACTTTAAAACTGTGCAATATATAGATATTCGGGGCGTACCCACCCCAAGTGGGCGTGGCCAAAACACTGACCTGGATCTGAAGTACTGCTTGGAACAAAAAGACGTACGTTTTGCATATACGCTTTCAAAGGCACAAGTTTGCAATATAATGCATAAAAACAGACAAACGAGCAATCGAATGAAGTGCCTCCCAGTTTTTGAACCAAAGGCTATTTGGAATATATATTACTGGAAAGTTCCCCCAAACATCGTAGAAAAAATTTTCCGGCCACGCCCCCTTTCGCCTCCGTAATCGCTGAAACCGATGTATTTGAAAGCTCGAAACGGTAACATGTGTATAATTCACACAATTTTAAATTTGGAGACACCAAACTTGGTACACCTAAGTCTGTTTTTACACGGTAGATTGGTTCCAGAAGAAGCCGTGTAAAAAAAACCGTGTAAAAAAAGACATTGATAAAATGACATTGAAAAGACACTATCGATACTATCGATGGTTTCAGACTTTTTTCTTTCATAAATACTTTTTTGTGATATGAACATACTTCGCAAAAATTAAATTTGACAAAAAAATTTTAAGAAATAAAATTTCAAATCGTGCTAAATGGAATAAAATCGTGTAAAAAAATTAAAAATATTCAATTTTCAAACCGTGTTATATCAAAACCGTGTAAAAAAATACCGTGTAAAAACAGACTTAGGTGTATATATATTTCTGGGGACCTCACCAAAAGATTGAAACCTTGATATCCCGAACACGCCCACTACAACGCCCCCAGCTACCCCGTCTTAAAAAATGGGAAATGGCTATATCTCTCACAGTTTTTTAGCTAGAGTCACCAAATTTTAAAGATAGATTAGTGGTCACCCCATTCAAATTCGGGTACAACAATTTCCCACCCACGCACACCCCCGGCCCAGCTAAATCTATATCTCCCACAATTTTAGGGTTAGAGTCACCAAATTTTAAACTTAGATGGCTGGTCATCCTCTTTGAAGATCTAAAAAATTCCCGACCACGCTCTCTCCCGCCCCCACAAACCGCGAAAATCTATATCCCAACATTTTAAAGCTAGAGTCATCAAATTTGGCAGACAGTGTTTGGGTGAACTCCTCTTATGATCGAGCCAAAAAATGTTGGACACGCCTACCTCAGCCCTTACGAAATTTAAAAATTCCAAAATGACAATAATAACTTCTGTGTACTGTGAACGAGTATACGCAGTGCGTTACGTCCGACTGCAACGTTCTTACTAGATCATATATGGCGCGGGTGGGGGGTTGCATTAAAAATCCAAATATTCTTGATCTACGTATTCCTTAGGAGAATATATTAGTCCGTTTATGCTGGCTCTAACTATTATAGTTTCTGAGATATGCTAAGAAAATCAGGTCAAAAAACTGCTAATTATAATTAATTGATAACTCTAGGTAAAAACTAAATACTTTTTCTGATACATGAGGCCCATATGACGAAAAACCACTTTAAAAATTTTTCTTTTTTTTAAATTTGCAAAATATTGTATTTTCTTCAGAAGTGAGCTTGCTTTATTGATCATTACTCGACAATGTCGTAACCGATTTTGAAAACTTTTAACAATCACTGAAAGGTCATGAATATATCTATTAAGCAGTCCTACATACTTTTAAATTTAATTTATTGGTTTAGTAACTATATATTTTATATATTAAAAAAATTATGATTTTTTGTGCAGTATTTTTCACGGTTTTTTGAATTTTTAAAATTCGGGGGAAAGTCGTAAAAAATATATATTTTGTTCCTCAAACATTTATTTCTATAGCTGGATTAATTGGGCATCATTTAAGATATTAATAATTGATATCGATGGAGAGACGGCTGAGATATTATTATTTCAGTAAACCTGCTTTATGTCATTTTGCCGGTTAACGAATTACCAGTGTCTAGTTTTGATATTCATCAAAATACGAGCTATACAAAAATATACCGTATAAAATTACTAACATTGTGCGTAAATATTCGTGCCGGTATATTCCCCATTCGCTCTACTACGTATGTGGTATCTACGTAGCTAAAACAAACTCCAAAATAATTTTCAAAAAAGGTTGCAAAGTGTATATAATGAATACTTTAGAATTGACCGCAAAAATTGGAAAAAGATTGGAGCAAATATGTTACTAAAAGTTCATTTACTCCATTCCCACTTGGAATTTCTTCCGTAGAACTAAGGTGAGCTCAGCGATGAACATGCAGAACGATTTCACGAACTATTAAAATCTATGGATCGACGTTATCAGGGATTGTGGAATCAGAACATAAAGGGCGAGTATGTGTGGGGTCTCATACGAGAGTCTGGATTTAATAGCATACGCAGAAAGGCACGGTATGAACTTTTTTACATATATACGAGAAAATTAAAATATAATGTAATAACTTAAGAAGCAAATAGAAAATGTTGTTATTAATAAACATTTCCTAAAATATCATCATTTTTTATTGTTTTTTGATCATTTGTCTATAGATTGCGGGCCTTAAATCGGTCAATAGCAGCGAAAATCGTTTCTTCTGTGAGTATAACATCATATAAATGGTCGTTTCTCCATTAATTTTTTTCTTCAATGATATCTTAATTGATGATCCATTAATATATTTATGTGATTATAAAGCCTAAGTGCCAACAAATTAGTTCGAGGCGGCATTCCTGAGACAATAAAGTCCAAATATCGTAGAAGATTTTGTAAAAAAATCATCTAGATAAAACTTGTCTAGCTTTAAATTTGTTATATCGCCGTCTCTCCATCGATTTCAATGATTAATATCCTAAACGACGCCCAATTAATGCAGATATATTGTGAGTAAATAGGTGACGAACGAAACATAATTTTTTTTTTAATTTTCCCCGAGTTTGAAAGTCAAAAAATTGTGAAAAAACCGCACGAAAAATCATCATGTTTCTAGTTCGAAATGTATACATAATTGCAAAACCAATGATTTAAATTTAAAAGAGTGTAGGACTGATAAGTATACAGTGATGGAAAAAATAATAGAAACGGCATGCATTTTTTCGGTTCAACCCATACCGTTAACTTTGTGAGCAACTTTTATACATGAAACTCATTGTACATTCTTAGTTGACAATGGTACTTTATTTTAGTTATTCTTTTGCGCACATATTTGCAGAAATATTAGCTGCGGAGGAGTGTTTGTGAAGTCACCTCGGTTTTGGGTTGGAAAAAAAATAGAAACGCAATTACATTTTGTCGTACCATCGTATTGAAAGTCGTGAAATAGTGAAAATGCGGTTCTATTTGACAATTTTTCATAAAGAAATGTGTTGGCATACAAATTTTTCCGAAGTTCTCATTTTAGCATTGTTATTGGATTCAGAATGGGTCGATCGGCACATTGGACCGATTTGGAAAGGGAAGTTATCATAAAACTGAAAGGTAATGGCAAAACCTTAACTGAAATTGCAAAAATAATACAATGCTCCAAAAATAAATCATTTTCCGCTATCCATTTCAAATTAAAATAAGAAAAACGAGGCAGAAAGCGGGAAACATTGAATAAATTTGGCAATCTGCTAATGCGGCAGTCAGAAAGAAACCCATTTCTATCATCACAGGATCTAAGAAAAGACTCAAATATACCCATTACCAGTCGAACAATACGAAATGATCTTATAGAGGTCGATTTAAAAGCATATTCTGCAAGGAAGGTACCATTCCTTAGCAAAACGAATATCCAAAATCGAATCAATTTTGGCAAACAAAATTTAATGAGGAAAAATTAAAAAAACCTGTTATGTTCAGATGAAACAATGATAAATTTGTTTCAATCCAATGGAAAACCAAATGTAAGACGCCGTAAAAATATTACACATGATCCAGAACACAGAATTAAAGCAATTAACCATGGTGGCGAAAACATAATGTTATGGGGATATTTTATCCCATCGGGTGTTGGTTCTATATATTGTATAAAAGAAAGGATGTGTGCCACCGACTACGTCAATATCTTTAATAGTATAATGCTACTGTACGCCCAGGAAGAAATGCCATTAAAGTGGGATTATATGCAAAATAATGAACCCTAACACTCTTCGAAACTTTAAAAATAGAGATTCCTCGATAATAAAGTTTCTTTGATCGACTGGCCATCACTATCTCCTGACCCTAATCATATAGAACACCTATGGGGACTATTAAAACAAAGAATTACTGGGTTCAAGTCCAAAAATAAGTACAATTTATGAAAAAACAGTGCAGGATACCATTGGTGGTGCCCATGAGTCCCCAATTTGTGCCAAACTTGTGGATTCCATGGGTCGTTGATGCGCCAAAGTGGTAACAAATCATGGAGTCACAACAAAATATTAAAACAATCCATTTATTTCAATAATTTAAAGAAAAAACAAATTTTTTCTTAGTCTTAAGTGTTCGTTTCTATTTTTTTTTCAGGCCCAAAAAATTAAATTAATTTTCGTGACGACATGAATCATCGTAAAGCCAATACTTTTTGTTTTTTTTAACATATTGGAGTAAACATTAAATACATATAAAATATATCATAGGAACCAAAATAATTTTTACAGAAGAAAACTTACAATTAACAAAAAAAATTGCCGTTTCTATTATTTTTTCCATCACTGTATATAGATTCAATAGCTTTGAGTAACCGTTAAGCTTTTCAAAGCAAAAAAAAATACCATGTTTTGAAAACTTTTTAAATAAGTCTCACCAGAGAAAAATGTTTAAAGTGGTTTTTCGTCATATGGGCTCCATATGTATCAGAAAAAGTAGGTTGGGCAAAAATGGCAAGCAAAAACTTGGATTTTGTTCACTAATGTTATTAATATAAATAAAACGGGAGGGTTATTGACAATTATTAATAAGCTTGATCGGCGTATGATATATACGAGCTTAAAAAACAAACTGCAACTCTCTAGGTCGTATAGTCTTGTCTCTGACATCGCAAAGTTCATAGTTGGTGATGCTAATCAAGAATATATATTCTTTATGGGGTCGGAGATGCCTTCTGCCTGTTACATACATTTGCACAAAACCATAATACCCTGATGTACTCATTTTCAAGGTATAAAAATCTATATTTATTTGACAATAAAAGTATAAAAAACAAATTAGATTTTCAGTAAAAACCGTTTACCATTTTATTTGCCTATTTTTTAAAATTAGCTAAACTGTGTTTTATTGTTATTACAGCAAAGATATACCTTACGCTTAAGGCATTTGGATTGCATTACAGTTCTTGTCTGGCACAACCTGACACGCTTTTCTTTACCAAACACTAACCAATGATCTATGTCTGGAGGATTCGATTAAATCCTGTACTTTTTGTCTTTTGCCCTGAATCACTGCTCAATGGAGAGGCATAGTCGACTTTGTTTTTTTTATTGAAGAAGAGACAAAAGATGCAATATTGCATCAGCAATGTCCAAATGAAATTTCTTAAAAGGAATATTTTTCTACTTCGAATATAGCAAATGTAGTTTTCTATATAGTAGCCATGCATTCGTAACGGATATTCCCAATTCCAATAAAAGGTTGTTTATGGTCGACGTTCTTGAGCGGATCCCCATTTCCCATTCCCATTCCCTTATTGCACGAAGCAAGTCTCAGTCTGTGCAACATCAATGAAAGCTCTTTCTTTTGACGTTCGCACATTCTAACAGATGTATGGTACATACGAAGATACACGTTGAACTGTCTTATTGTCCAACCACTATATAAATACTATATTATAAATGATTTCAGATTTCTAATCGAAAGTTTCCCTTCCACGCTTTTTGAGTTCTACAGTTGCTGATATCATTTTACGTACAGAAGCTGTAGCAAATATTCTAGTTTTCTTCAAAGAAATTAGAAGGCTCACTGACGTAAGCTTAATGACGTGGCCAAATATAAAATACTATTATAAGGATATTCCCAATCCATATGACGGACAAGTGCCTTCACTAACATAGAACGTAATCACATATAGTAATCCCGATGGTGCAGAACGCGCCAGCATTTTGAAACCTCATTTGTGTGGTTTATTGCTGAGCAGCATTGTTGGAAAGTTGATCAACCTGTAACTAAGAGTTGCAGTAACAATTACCATATGATTTTTATACACATGCATACATACCTTTGAACGCAATAATTTGATTATTAACACCGATGTTGTCCCCCAGATGGTTAACTGAAGCGTTCTTTGGGGATGTTTAGTAAAGCGTACCTTGTGTACTTAGTAATAGTTTAAATCTTATTTTTAAGTTGTTTCCTATTTTTATTGAAATGTAAGCTTGGCTTTGAAGCCCACCGCATAGCATTGATTCTTTTAAAGCGGTAAAGGGCCATACCATTGTGAATTATGACAATTTAGTACATTGAAGTTTTATACCGTCCATACAAATCAGATTGCTGTGTGATCAAATCAATAACTTGAGTATCGAAAAAGGAATACTCTATTGATGCAATCATGTAGTCAACTTTAACAGTATTATGTTCTTCCCAAATCCTCTCTCTATCTTCAAATGGCCTTGATATCAACTTGAGCATCCTCAAAGAGTTTTTTTCGTAGCAAGTATCACTAACATTACATGATCTTTGCGAGTTTTCTCCGCAATCAAATTGTCACGAAGGCCGATAGTTCTTCCTGTTTCCACAATCCCTCCTAAATTCTTAAGTCCAGCACTGCAGAAATGTTTTAATCTTATGTCAACTTTATTCGTCACTTGAGGCTTCTTAATCAAAGTTTAAAATTCACCGTCGTCCGTGACAAAAATTTCTCTTGCTGTCATATCTAAACATAAAAAAATTTATAGCCACAATTGCCCACAAGCAACTTAATAACTTAAAAATGACTCACCTGATAATTGTTAAACAAAAAAAATAGTTTAGTATTTACACTTTTAGGTAAAATCTGAAAAATATTTCACAATACCTGATCCGAATTTAAGAAAAATATTTTCTCCGACGCAAGTGCAGTCAATTGAAAATAACTAATATATAACTCAAAAAAACTTTAAAATATCTACAAATGAGCTTAAATTTAATCACATTTTAAGTAGACACATAAAACGTTTATCATCTCGAATCGGCAGACAAAAACAAAAAGTCGTTAAACAACCGAAAAATGGTGGGGTCAAACGGGTTATATATTGAGTTATTTATTTTTTTAAAACAAAACAATTACATACATTTTATTTAAAGGACAGCAGCTAACAATATAAACAAAATAGTAAATAACAGGTCTGTCGCGTCACGCAAGTAAAATTAGTGATGTTAGAAAAAATCGAATTTACATTTCTGTATTTCCACTACAAAGTATTTGATATAATCGACAATAATGTATCGATACGATCAAAAAGGTTTTTTATTAGGGTCCAGCGTCAACTTCCACTTCCAAATGGCTGTTGTACATTCTGAATACGCTTTAAATCTAAGGTATTTGTATTAACTCCCTTAGATAAGAAACGTGCAAATGTTCGGTGATTTTTCTAAATCTAATAAATAATATATAATAAATAAAAAATAATTACAACTATGGAAAAACGAGATATGTACAAAAATAAAAATATAATAGTTATTGAAACCGAAATGCACCACAAATTACAAAAAAAATATTATATTCTAGCTACAGTTTACAATGGCAATTGTAAATGGAAAATAATGTATTTTCTAATTTGCGGAAGAAGGCGTTGCCGATATTTTGTGGCTTAGCTCTTTAGAGAAAGTCATAAATACCCTGCGCGTCATCAAACTAGCGCCCTTCTTAGCATTCATGGAAAATCCTAAATATTATCCAAACAATTTGAACTACAACCTTACAATTTGTATACATTACATTCTAATCAATTCCCCTTAAAATATGATAAAGGCCAATGTCTGATGTAAGATTTAATATAATATTTTTATAAACTGTAAGCCAAAAGTATACAAAAAGAAACGACTCAAATATTGGTCATCAAGATGGCGCCTGTGCTGTTTAGCTATTGACATTTCCAATTTGAATTATGAGTAAACTAAATTAAAAATGGGTGGACCCGCCTTTGTCAACCAGAAATTCATAGATTTGATTTGATTTTGATTTTGAATGCAATTTAATGAAATACTAGAACAAGCGCGTTTGGTGCCTCGTGCACTTTTCTTGCC
This sequence comes from Drosophila robusta, assembly GCA_035043565.1. NCBI lineage: Eukaryota > Metazoa > Arthropoda > Insecta > Diptera > Drosophilidae > Drosophila > Drosophila robusta. Next base: position 143,180 of record JAWNMW010000287.1, read on the forward strand.
AACAATCCCACGCGCTTTCGATTACATTAAGATCAAAAGAATATGGAGAGCACTCCAGATCATCAACTTTTTGGCTTTGAATCCACAGTTTCACAGGCCGGCCAGTGGGAATTGATGTATTATCATGCCGGAAACACCATTCCAGATTTCCAAAAATATTTTGAAATATCGGAGAAATGCAGCTTTTTAAACGTTGTTGTAGTTGCCTCCAACCCGCAGGTAGGATATTGCTCCCCACACCATTACTCCTCCCACCCAGCTATGCAAACGATCCACTTGATGCTCTTTCTTACGAATATCGCCACTCAGAAAACGAAAACAATTGCGTATGAGCAAAACCTAAGTGCACTTCTTTTCGAAACTTATTGAGTGGTGGCTTTTTTTAATTTTTGTCATCGTAAGTTTTGAACTCTCCTAATCACTCTTCTTACTGTTGATAAACTAGCTTCAACACCAATTCTTTCTCTGATTTTAGTTTAGGAGCCATGTGAATGTGTAGCTTCCCTTAGTATGGCTCTTATGTATGCTTGGTAGTCCACTTGATTTATATCACCTTTAAAGTTTTTTCCACTGCGAAAAAAATTGGCTATGGTTTTGCAACATCTACCCGTTTTTTCCGAAATTTAATGATAGCCCAAGCTCGTAATAAGCTTCAATCTACTATTTCTCCTGCAAATAAAAGATTGTTCATCTCCCCATATTGTCAAATAATTTAAAGAAAATTAATCAGTTAATCAATTCAAACCCATTGCACTCATACATGATACACACATATGTAAACACAGGCAGCGCACGGTGAACAACTACAGCGCTTGGCCCCCGCTAAGAAAACTAAATTCGTGAATAACTTTTAAACTATGAGCTCCAAATCAGGCGTAAAGTGGCCTTGTGAATCCTGTTAGGATGTTCAAAAAATATGGTGGGACTTTTGAGGCTGACTAAGAAAGGCCTTGCACATATATTGGGTCAGTTTAAAAAACTATTTGATCGTTTCTCCGCTTTTGATAACGAATTCAAAGCTATGCAAATTTTAAATGAATGCCAAAGAAGTAAAAGGTCCAATCTATTGGATTTAATGAACTTTCTGATTCTACACTCTTGCCAACAACATTCGTTCCAAAAATGGAATTAATTAATCTTCCCTCCGCATCTTCTCTAATCTGGGACATATGTGACGAAAACAACATAACTCTCTCTGACCCCGGAATTATTCTTTTTATTTTTTAAGGGACTAACAATAATCAATAAAATCTTAATTTACTTTATTTCCAATTAATAAATTGAGTTTATATTAAGTGGCCCTAAAAGAGAAAAATTGTCTCTGGGCTGGCTGGTCGTTGTGCTACAGTCGGCTATTGCTGTTAATATACCCTCAGGTGCGTTACTTCGTCATCTTGCGGAATGTGTGCTATGTTCAGGACCAAGGGAGGGCAGCTTTGTTTGTTGGGAGTAAACGTAATTTGCGCGCATTTGTGCTCGTTTATTTTTATGCGCCAATTTGCGCGCCATTTCTCCACAGCTGCTAGGTGGTGAGCAAGTTGCGCACTTGCCGTACAGGGCATCTGGAGCGAATAAGAATTGCAGTGTCAACAGCAATTGTAGATATGGTTAGCTGATAATCTGTGGGGATGTCCGCTGCCCTGACGCACTCCAGCTTCGATTATGTGATGTGAAATGCTTGTAATACATCTCACAGGAAAAACTGTTTTGTAGATGTACGATTCCAGCAGTTTGTCTGCATTTTGACGGTTTGTCATATTGTATATACGTTCGTCCAGCCAGACACGATCGAATGTATGTGCGACGTCGAGAAAAATTGCCGTACAATATTCCCGTGGTTCGAATTCAGTGCGAAATTCTGATGTGATGCGACTGACCTGCTCAATCGTTCCATATTTTTCCCAGAAACTATATTGGTGCAACGGTATTGTTTTGTGCATTTTGTAGGGGCTAATGCACAGTAGGACAAATTTTTCAAAGAGCTTCGAAAGACAGGTAGTAAACTAATCGGTTGGTATGACAATAACTGTCTTTTCTTATCCAGACTTTGGAATCATCACTATAATCTATTTCTTCATTTTTTTAGGGAAATAGCCCAGTTTAGCGATTGCATTGAAAAGTCGGCAGATATAACCGCATACTTTGGCAGTTCGATTATCATTTTCTGTGTTTTTAAATCAAAGCCGGGTATTTTTCTGGGCTTTAGTTGCTCTTTGATGAATTTTACAATTTCGCTTTGACGGAATGGGCACTAATGGTTATATTAAGTTATCACGAGGTAAAGATGGGAGAATGAGTGAATTGCTGGCGGGGTTGGGATGAAACACATTTTGTAGATGTGCAGCGAACGCACTTGCTCTTTCTTCGTCACTGCGGAGCCAACTGCCAGTCCGGAGTCCCGTATTGAAGCAGTTATTTCAATTCGATCACTTCGATTTCGGTGGCCTCTCAACAGCGGATACTTTCTGCTGGTAGGAGATAGTTGCGCCATATACTGAATTTGAACATTGGCTTCCTCTAGTTTGTGCGCCTTGTTCAGCCTGCTACCTTCAGCCTGTACTGTGCAGATGGCGATCTGATGGATTGTCATATTTTTTGTACTTTAACCAGTTTGCTCTGTTATTTGTGATTTTCGTTCGACTATGTGTGGGTGTTGCAGGAGATTAAGTAGGATTGGCAAGTGATCATATGATAAATCTAAACCATGTTTCGTGGGATCTTTTCGGTGACTGCAATATCAAGTAGATTTGGGAGTTTTCGGGGATCTGTAGGCCAGTATGTAATACTACCCGGAGACGCACAGGCAAGCTTGTTGCGTGGCTTGATAAGCGCGATATCCCTTTTTGCTTACAAGACGAGCTCATCAATGCATTATAGTCACCAGCTGCGATAAATCAGTTACCTAGCTAGTCTTCTGAGATCGAAACTCGAGGTGGGCAGTAGACTGCAGCCAGAGTAATTGTGCCGGTGCTGGATTGCAAATTTATGGATGTGGACTGCACGTAATTTGTTTCAAATCTGTGGAAGAAGTGGTGTATTGTGCGACTTCTAAATAATATGCCAATGCCACCGTTAGCTTTCCCATCTTGATGATTCTTAGCGTAATAGAGATACCCTGGTATTTGGAAATTATATTTGTTTGTAAGCATTACAGCATTACATCGATATTTTTGTCATTTAGAAACTTTCATTCCCGAACTCAATGCGCTTGCGAGGGAGACGTCAAGAATGGTGTTTACGGGAAACGAGGATGACAAAGTAGAAAGAGTCGGTTGCGGGGAAGTGTAGAAGTTTTTTCAGTTTAGCGGTTTTTCAGCTCTTTATAAACGACATAGCCTCCCGTGTTTGTAGTGCATTTTCCGCAATAATTGCGAAACCGCTTATGCGGTTCTTCCAAGGTGATCCACCGGAACAATTGAAACTGTAGCCTATAGATAGACTGCCCTTCATTTCTCTTTAAAGATTTTGCCTCTGGTTCAAGCTCATTTTTGAAGGGTGGTTACGTCTCCATGTTTTTGTTTAAGATGCTAATGACCGTCTTAGCATGGAAGTTTTTGTCTTTAAGAGCAGTAGTGGTTTCGACGGGTATCACTGTTGGTTCAATTCCCTAGTATGTATATCGATTTTTGCCTGCTTCATGGAATGGTTTAGTCACCATACGGTGGTCTGCTTCGTTTAAATCTGCACTTTTGCTTCATGTATATTTCCTTTGTTCAGAGAAATTATGTGGAATGTTTTATTTCCAATTAGTGCAACGAGTAACTTTACTAATGCACTTGAGCTTTGCTCACGAATGTAGAGTCTTAAGTTATTTCAGTGCCCCTTCCGCTGAATCGCTGGGTTGGTCAGATTCAGCATTATTTCGTTACGATCATTGCCATGGCTAATGTTTGTTGTTTTTACTAGCATTTGTGTTTTTTGGGCTAAGCTTGCGTTTAATTTGGATGTAACGATCCATGCCGTTCCTCACAGCTGGACCCGCTTCTCGGTTCAGTTTTGATTTTTTCGTTTCTATATTGTTTTTGTTACCGGTGGAGCTTGGAATTTATGTTGGTACATTTTTGCCGCGCTTGCGCTGCAAAGTTGGGAATGGAGTCGTTATCGTGTTGTTGGTGACGAAGTCGGATGCAGTTGTTGTTGTTTCCGTGATTGCTGTCGTGAGGGAGGTCACTGTACTTGTTGTTGATGCGGCGTGTGTCGTAATTAGTGCACTCACCTAGGAGTTACAGTCAGCAGAGTGGAAGAGCATGAACGTGCTAACCGTCAGTAGTCACGAGTATTGAGTTGCACTATTGTTTTACCTAATTCGTTTCCACGGGCTTAAAAGTACGAGTAAAACCCTTTTCTTTATCTAAGGAACTTCTTCGCTTTTTTTAATTGAGTGCTGCTCATATTGCGCGGCTTTTGCAGTTACAGTTGTGTTTCCAGTGTGCTTTCACAAATTTTGGATCACTCAATACATTTGTCTATATTTTTGGCTATTAAGTTCGTCCAATACTATGAGGTTTTCACGGAGCGCCAACGAAGCACGTACATTAACTACGACCGCGACATCATGTCGGATAAGTATTTTGATTCGGAGAATACACATAATGCTGATCAACAATGTAGTGGTCTTATACAAGCTAGTGTTAATAAGTGGTCAATCAACCAAAACTACAGCTCCATTAAAAGGTACTGCTATAGTTTATAATATAACTCTTGTCAACAAAAAAAACAAATCGTTGTTTCTAGGTTTGCCCTTGCTTACGAGGTCGAGGCCTTTATTGCGGCCAAATCTAAAGCCAATCCATTGTTTTTTTTTTTTTGGTACATGTGTCCCGGTTTGTGATTCAATTGGGTCTAACAAACCTGTTTGGTTTTCACGGGAATTACCAACTCAAAAAAAAAAGTCAAGGATACACGGGAAGTTTAAGAAATCAGACTCTTTCTTGGATTGCACTCCATATTTGATTGCTCGATCCAGTTTCACTGTCCTAAATAGCCAATGTTACAAGGCTTATTTGAAAAGTTGTAGGATACAGTCCCAGCGGGATCCTGAACGGTTCTATAACTTCGTTAATGCGAAGCTCAAATCATCAACACCACCATGAACTGTATTTTTTGAAAAAACGACTGCTGGGCCAGATCAGGCTATTGCCGAATTATTTGCTAAATTTTTTCAAACGACTTTTAGTTCTTAGTGTTATTTATCTGATTTGCCATATCCTTATCATGTAAATGTTTCTAACTGCATTTTTGGGCCTTTTATCACGGAAAGTTTATTTTTATATGATCTAAAGGTCATCAAGCCCGAATTTTCACCGGAAGCTAATAGAGTACGGGGCTGCGTGCATAGGTACTGCGCCGAAGGTCTCTTAAAACCTTTGTATAAACTTTTTAATTTGTCTGTGGAGTTAAGTTCTTTTCCTAACATTGGACATCTAACTATTTATCTGCAAAAACAAAAAAGTTTCTTTGAAGGTCTTGTGTCCAAACCAGTTCATTTTCCTTCCGGAGTACCACAAGGAAATCACCTTGGACCGTTGTTATTCACTTTGTTCATAAATGACCTTCCTTCTGTGGTAAACCACTCTTGGATGCCGATGTGTGTCGATGACGTATAACTTTGCCCGTCGTCCACTATCTTTCTATTTTGCCAAAGGTTGCAATCCGATCTTGACAGTTTTCACACCTGATGTGAAGTAAATTTCTTAAATCTTAATTACAGTGTATGTAAATTAATGTCTTATTATAGACGAATGCTCATTTTGAATAACTTTTTTGTTAATGGTAAGCCACTTGAGCATAATGAGTTGGTTGATGATTTGGGTATCGTTCTAGATCTCAAGCTTAAGTTGGACACGAATATTTCTACTGCTGCTAATCGAGCTTTTATAGTCCTAGTATTTATTAAGCGCTGTAATTTGATGGTCTCTACATTACTAAGTCTCTATATACTTCACTTGTTCGTCCAATTCTTGAATATGGATCTTGTATATGGTGTCTCCAATACAAGGTTCATCTGGATAGAATTGAATCCGTGCAAAAACAATTTCTGATTTTTTCCCTCCGGGACTTTAATTGGAATCCTAATTCTCACATGCCTTCTTACCTTAGTAGACTATTACTAATAAATTTTCCCTCTCTGTCTAATCATTGAACCATACTTGGTGTAATCTTCTTACACAAACTAATTAATAGGGAAATTGATTTTACCGAATTAGTTAGCCAAATTAGTTTCGCGGTTCCGAGCAGAAATAGGAGACATTTTTGCCGCTTTCTCATCATATGTGTCATACTTATTATGCTTTTCATAACCCATTTCGTATCATATGTTCTACTTTTAAGTCATCTGTCTATTTGTTCGCGATCGTGTAAAATAGTACCACAATAACTTCTGTGTTTCTTAACCGATCTTGATCGATCTTGCAATCGATTTTTTTGCCAAAATATATTAAGATATTTCGTGTGTCTAGCTTTCATAATCTACAAAATTAGCTTTTTAAAATTAGAAGTTGTAAATATGTATCGATTTTAGAAAAACGGTCGGTGTTATCGATCAATTAAAATAGACATGATCTGCGCGTGTCATGGATAAGTCTTACTGATCTTAGTTTTTATGTAGTCTTTGCATCAACTGTAGTTTTTTAAAAACTCTGCAATCCGATCTTGCCAGTTGTCAACCCTGGTGTCAAAGTAATTTATAGGCAAATGCCAATTTTTATACTCGTTCACGTGGTAAAAAGATAATTTGAAGTACACTTATCTAAAATGAATTTTATCAACTGTGTTATAATTAATAGAGCAATGGTTTGCATAAATAAGTAAGAACTGCAAAGTTACTTTTGCGTAAGCAACGGACATCAAACCTTGCTTCTACGAAAATGCGATAATGGAGATAAAATAAAGTGTTATATATAATGACAAAAAATTTTAACATTATTTATCATATATAATATATTCTTTACTATTTGAGTTAATTTAGCCGTGTCCATCCGTCTATCTGCAAGAAAGCGCCAATCTCAGAGACTTTTAGAGCTATTTAGATATTTACTTGTTCAGATTCGTGTATACCCATGCAGTTCAGACATATATTTGAAATAGATGCTCCTTTATTATAATCTCTTAATATCTTTGAAAGAAGAGTATGAGGCTCGTCTTGTCCGCATTGATGTTAAGTCCGACTCTTCTGACCCATTTAAGTATATCTTTCTGGGATGCTGCAGCTCTTAGACTTCACACAAGGGCTTCCGTCGACACATCATTGAATGTGCCAGAGATGTCTATAAACACGCTCATCGCATATTCTATGGTGGGGTGTAGCCACGGGATGATCTGATTTTTGGTCATCTGTAGCATGACTGGGCGAATTTCGTATAACTGGAGGAATTAGGGTTGCTTTTATCTGCGTGTATCTTAGATTGTGTTATTGTGCGAAATATATCAGGTTTAGTAACTTATTTTTAGCCGTGAAAGTGCCATCTGGTAGGTAGGGGCCAACATATATTTCCTCCAGAAAGACTAGGGATCACTTATGATGGTAATGTCGTCGGCAAAGTCAATGATGCTGCTGCCGGGTGGCGTATTTATTCGAAGCACACCATCGGATATCACGTTCTAGTACAGAGCCTTGTGGAACGTCTCCGGTGATGGCTTGCCTGCAACTGCTGAAAGACCGTATCTTTGAAGTAGCTGGCCACCAGATTGATGAGGTTCTCTGAAATCCTTATTTTACAGAGGACGTGGAGGATCATTGGCCAGTTGGCAGAGTTAAACGCGTTTTGTACGTTTAGTGTTGTTACCAGGCAGTACTTCTTCGATTCACCATGCCATATACTCTAACGACCTGGTTTAATGCGTCCACAGTGATTTTTTTGTTCCTGAAGCCAAACTCTCTAGGCCCGAAAGTCCGTGGCAAATATCTAAATCATCCTCTAGTCGATTGTGGAGTATTCGCTCGAAGAGTTTGCTGGTGACGTCTAGCATGCATAGTGGTCTGTATGTTGTGGGGTCACCGGGATCCTTTCCGGCCTTGGAAGAACCACCAGTCTCTACATCTTCCAGTTGGACGAGAATATTCGTTCACGGCAACTTTGAGGGAATACTTCCGCAAAAATATCAGGGATGGCGCTTGCTATAACCTTTACCCCGCGTGTGAGAATGCCATCAGGACCTGGCGCTTAACCGTCTTTCATGCCTTTCAGCGCAGCGGTTAGCAGTGTTGACCGAGGGAGTTGAGCCTTCAATGGGCAGGTGGTAGTTCAGTTCAGGCTGGTTGGGAAGCAGAGCCTCAATTATGTTTTCCAGTTGCTCCGGGTGTATGAGCATGGGGCTCCGTACTGGCATTCCCATTACAATTTTTACATCGTCGCAAAGTTGCTTCTAGCAGTTAGCTTTACTCCTTTTGATGGCTTTGGCGATTGTCGAACGTTTGTGGCGGAATACTGTTCGCGCATCATCTGCGCATCATGGCTGGACCCCTGTTTTGGTTTTGCGTCTACGCTTCATCGGGCATCGTATGGTGGGACTCGCTGAGGACTGCCACGTGGACTCCTAGCTGGCGTTCCGTCTGAGTGAGCAGAACTGTAGAAACTTAATTTGACGCGTTCTTCATATTTTCCGCAATTTCATCTTCTTTTGATCAGACCACTTCTATTACTTTTGAGGTAGTCTCGTCGCCTGGTTTTTCCTATCCGGAGAATAAGTTCACCGGCTGCGGTGCTCCGTATGCACAGTGGCACTTTCCCTGCACTCCTGCAGAGAAGCGTCGGCTTGCACGGCTTTTAATACTTGGGCGTATGCTGCATGGCCATTGACCTATTGACCTTTAGTGGAGGCGGAGTTGACGAAAGTGGCCTTTAAATTTTATTGCCTTTCCCTTTTGGGAAGTGGCGTGGGTGCCTGATCATCAAAATTCGGATTAAAGGTTTGAGGCTTATGAGAACAAGTGCACGCAAGATTCCGATTTGAAGTGTGACGGCTAATGAGATCACGTGCGCACAGGTGCACGCATCGGCTTGTTCGGCTTCTTTTTCGGGGGTGGGATGAGGCTTCCTTTTCTGAAGAGTGTTAACAGCGCATTTTTCTATACGGTGTGGGAACCCAAGGGCGATGCACAAGGGTTCGATCGTAAATTTCACGCTTATCGACACCTACTGACAAGTGTGGGTGTGGGTGTGTGTATGGCAAGGGTCAAGGAGTAATCATGTATGCAGGAAATGTAGCCCATCCATACAACGGGATTTGTTTTCTCATAGTTATTCTAGTTTTATGACTTCTGTTTTACGTGTCAACTTTTAATAACATGGTCAGTGATTTTTATGGTGTCTCCTTTCTTCGTTACATTATTTTGGTTATTTTATGACTTTGAGCATGCATAGTTTCTTTACAAAGTGCACACACTTGTATTGTAGGTGCACCGGATCGTGCCCTATGCCCTATGCCCTATGCTCTTCCAAACCTGTTTTAGCCTATGTTTAGTATTTCACAAGTCAATATAATAATAGCGTCAACAGGTTTTTACTTTGTAAGATTGTTGTTTATTTATTTCGTAATTTCTTCATGTTTACAATCTGTTTAAATTTTCTAGCTTTCGATTAAATAGTTTTATTTACCATTATATTTGTTAATTTAGTGCACTGTGATATAAGACGTTCCAGTTTTTCTTTACGCATAATATAAAAATGGTAGGCACAGGTGTCACACCCAGTTGTTGTCTCGCTTGATGACCAGGAGCATTTCGTTAAAGTTTCTTCGTATTGCGATGTTGTAATTTTACATTTCTTATATTTGATGAACTTCCTCAAAGCAAATTTATGACAGAAGAAGGTAGTTGATTCACATCAATTAAATTATATTATAAATCACCATAAGAATCATTGAAGACTTAGTTGTAACTTAAAGTTAGATTAGGCTTAATATTATATGAAGTTGTTGGTCATGAAATGCACTGAAGTGTCATAAACATTGTCCACTCTTATTCTACCACTCACACGGCGGATCAAACAGCCGTCGGTGAGCAGAGTTTCTAACTTCATGTACTTCGTTGTCGATTGCTTAACGCAACAGACGTAATTATACGCGATAGTCACATACATACATATTACTCAATTCTTTGTTGCAGTCCAACATACTTTTTGTTTTTTATTTTTTAATTTTTGGATTTTCAATTTTGCGCCCGTGCGAAGGACTACAAAGAGTTATACATAAATTCATATATATATATATATATATATTTTTTTTCTTTAATTTTAAGCGCGCATAAATCATATTTTTAGCGCCATTTCTATTAAAACCGCGTACCTAAAACATAATTGCATACATAACATAAGTGCGTTGACTTATTTCTATTTTTTCTCCCGCTTTTTTGTAGCGTGTCGTCGCTTAAACATATGTATATACAAACAACCGACAGCAAATATACATATAGATAGTAATAACTGTCTTATCTTCGCTCTTCTGTGATTGCATTAGTTGTTATCGCCAGCGTTGTGAGTACCGTTTCTATTAGAACCGCGCTTACATACATACATACATATTCTTCGCTTGCATTATTTCGGTTGTTAGTTTGTCAGCGCTGGTTACAACTAAGAGCGTTTATTGTTTTCGCTTAAACATCTCTTAATTGTTTTATTTCTTCAGCGAAGGATTCTTGGAGTTGCGCTTAATTATTCGCTGTCCAAATTCTGTGTGACACACACTTACCTACTCACGTACATATACATACTTAAAAGCAAGTGCAGTAAAAATGGAAAACAAACACAAAAACATTGATTTAAGTGACACTATTGTTGATGTGAGGAATTCTCAGAACGAACAATTAACGCGATTGCTTGCTAAATTAGAAATGATGGAATGTGACATAGAACGTCAAAGAGCCTCCTTAGCAAGCAAAATGAAAACTTCGAGTAAATTTGAGTTTCAGTGCCGGCTAGATATATTAAATTCATGCATTGTAAAATCAATGGATGGTATGAAATTGACTGCATCGATTCAGACAACTCTAGTCACGCTTTACTTGAAGAAACATGCGTCCTAGCAATATATGGCTGCTCTTAACGCTCATCAAGCAGCAGACAATGTGCCCACAGTGTTACATCACTCCAATCTCCCAAAATTAAAATTACCTAAATTTAGTGGAAAGCATGCAGGTACTCTTAAACAGTATTAGCTTGGTCGAAAGTTTAGTGGACTCTGATCGTTCGTTCAAACTTAGAGAAGTTCAACCATCTTATTTAGTGTTTGTCAGATGAGGCACTGGGAACTATTAAAGCTTTCCAGGTCTCAGATGCAAACTACCCAAAAGCCTTAGCAAATCTAAAACGCGTGTACGACAAAAAGTGTCTTATTTTGACACTTTACCACAGTTGTTCGACATTGAGCAAACACTCGGCACTCGGCATGCGATCAATTATTGATTCGGTTTCCGCCATTTACGAGTTGCTAATGTCAATACGTAATGAGAAAAACTTCGCGAACGCTGTACTTATTCATATTGTCATGTCATATTATTAAATTATATTGTCAAAAAATGCACCTTTGCTACAAAAAACTTTGCTATGTTGGGTAGCGTCGGGGCGTTGTAAAAAATAACAAACGCAAAGTCCTTTACGTTGTGCAATTATGCACCCAAGGAAAGAATCCAGACTAGAGGCGCTTGTAGAGCGGTTCTGGGAACTAGAAGTAGTTTCCGATTCATATAGCGCAGCAAAATACTCAGAACAACTTGCATGCCAGCAGAGCTTTACAAATAGTGTTCGAAATTTGTCATCAGGGCAGTTTGAGGAAAGTTTGCCCTCTCTAAATGATCCCGCAGGTCTTACGTTCTTCCGTTGAAATAGCCAAGAGACGATTTTTGTCCTTTGAACGGAGAGTATTCAAAGACTTCGACCTCCGGAAAATGTACGTTCAGTTCATGAAAGACGCGACAACGTGACACTCACTCAACGACCTTCTAATGGTGGGCTCGACTATTCAGAGGGACCTAATTTTAACTCTTCTTCGGTTTCGTCTAAATCGATATGCCCGCACAGCAGATATTAAAAAAAATGTATCGACAAGTAAACATATCTGAAGATGATCGACCTTTTCAGCTCATTGTGTGGTGTGAAAGCCCATCGGATGAGCTTCGCATGTTTCGCTTGAATACGGTCACATGTGGCACTGCGTCTGCTCCGTTTTTGGCCATCCGAAGTTTGCAAAAACTGGCTGTACGACACAAGGATACCCATGTTCTAGGTTCCGAAGTCATTTGTAATGACTTCTATGTCGATGATATGCTTAGAGGAGCCGATGATATTGACACTCTGAATACCATGCGCAATATATTATCAGTCGCTGCACGCCTGTTTGACTCACTTGGCTTGGTGAGCCCTATAAGCATAAGGGCTAAAATTCTGCTGCATGAGTTGTGGCGCATGCAGTTGCCATGGGATGAAACAATGCCCATGGAAATTCATAGCAGATGGGAAAATTTCAAGGCGGATCTTCTCGATCTCGAAAGCATTCGCTGTCCAGCAGATCTTCTTTAGGAAGGTCGCTTAGCAATTGACAGTGATTTGCAGTTTTTTTTTTCAACAAAAATCCTATGGATTTGAGAACTGCCTGAAATTGGGCTTGACCAATAATTACATTCTCGGGGTTGTGGGCTCCAGTTAATATGTCATCGACATAAGCGTCATGGAGTTAAACATCCGATGCTAAGCGATACGTCTCCTTGCAGTCGTACGCTAACTGTTGGAGCATTCTAATTGCAGGAAAGGGTGCGCAATTAACTCCAAAAGTGACCGTATTTAGCTCGTAATCTTTCATTGTGGGGTTGCCATTTAGCCGAAATATAATTGTTTGGAATGTCCGATTATCAGAGTGAACGATAATTTGACGATACATTTGCTCAATGTCACCATTGAACACAAATTTGTACATTCTCCAACTGAGTACCGAGCAAGTCCCTTTGAAGAGTGGGACCTTTGTGTAAAATGTCGCTTAGAGAGCTTCCTGAAAAAGTACGACGAGATGCATTTAAAACTACTCGTAAGTTCGTAGTTTTGTTTTCGGGTCTGAACACTGTAAAATGCGGCAAGTAGAAGGAGATATATTTGCCATTTCTGTAAAAAACTTTATGATATTGAGATCTGAAGACGGGATCTTTGGAGATGTTTTTATGCTCTTTCTGTAATAAAAGTTCGCTGTGAACCTTGATCGATTAGTGTTCGTTGCAATAGCTCGCCTTTGTGTAATACGTACACTTGTAGTTGGCAAAATTATATTTTGGTTTTGATTTGAGAAATGTGTAGAGACCGAATGTGAATGTTTCGAGTTCGGAGAGACGTGTGTAGCGACGTGTGATGCTGATTGTCGCAAGTATTGTATGTCTTTAGAGATTTGTATTCTTGGCGGTAAGACGATGCACATTTTTTGCTAACGTGTTACTACGAATTTATGAACGCTCGGTGGGAGACTTCGTCCCAGCTTAATATCTGTCAGGCGTTCAAACACTTTTACTCTGGCTGTTAGGAACGTGTTGAGTTGATCCCAAGTGGGTAACTCTTTTCACGATTCTAGGGATTGCTCCCAGAGAGCATGGAGCAACAATGGAATACGAGAAATGGATCCCAATCAGCAGTCAATACTTTTTGGTCAGCCAACACGGCAATACTGCTTGTTTGGACTGGCTTGGACTTTCTGAATATCCGTTGCATCTTCTTTTGAAATTCGTTCAATTTCTAAAAATGGCTTCATTTGGGTGTCTATCCGACGCCGTTTGTTTTCAAAACGGTTGGTCAAAGCTTCCCATGCAGGTTGAAAGTCTTTATCGCATAGCTGAAAGCGCTTGACGATTATACTTGCTTCACCTTGGGTTTTGTGGTAAAAATGGTATAATTTTTGCGCAGGAGTTAATTTGGAATGGTCACCTGATTCCTGAATGACAGCTAATCTTCGTAATTGCCATGGAATGGCTCTTTAGGACCGAAGATGAATTCACTGTTTCCGCAACTGGATAAGTAACTGAGACTTTGTCAATCAAAGATTTAAGAAAGGCTTTGACGTTGTAGAATTCTTCTTCACAGTCAATAAATTTGGAAAATGGTACCTCTTCGTTCTCGTTCTCGTCAGTTGTCATAGCTAGACGGAAGTCTTAGCCTAGTTCAGCGAACAACTGGTCTAGTCGAGCAATGCGTTTAGCTCGATTGTGACCGAGTTAATAGGTTTTAAGTTGAGTAAGGTTATGCACGTGGATACCTTTACATCGATTTGTTTGTGTATAAGTAAATTGTACGAGCACAGATTATAATAATGCGTAATAATTATATTAAGCATGTGTAAATGTGTATGGATGTATATATATGTTAATTGAGTAAATGTGTATGGATGTATATAATTCATTAAGTGTGTGTATATATGGATGTATGATTTTATTAAGTGTGTGAATATATGGATATATGATTTTATTAAGTGTGTATGTGTGTTACACTTATTTTAGAAAATTTTATAAATTGTTTTCAATATATTTCACGCGTGTAAATGGAATGTCTGTCCGACATACATTTGCAATTACTGCTGTTTTACTTGCACTTTTTATGGTTGTATTGCACTTATTAGTTGCACTGAGTTTTAAAACCGCGAACACGTATGCACCTCTAACTGTACTCTGTCGCTGTTGCTAATTTAATTGTATATAATATGTTACCTTTGCTTAAGTGTGGACAAGTTAAGGCTCCAAAAGATATTCAAATTCCTGGTGTTTGTACAACGTGGCGTAGAATCCTCGTTGGAGTGTAATGGAGTTTTTATATTGCTATGTAGGCTTTAGTAGAATAAAATGCTGTTTCGGCAAAAGATTCAGATACAATGTGTAATTTCCAAGAGAGCTTTTAGTGATCGAATTTCTTTGTATATATTTCTAATATAAAAATGGGTTAGCATGCGCTAACAAGCATCTTTCGAATTGTGTCCAGCAAACATATTAGCCGGTATCCGACGGCTCCTCTATTGGCTTGCTTCCTTTGGGCAGGAGGATAAGCCACTTCAGCTTTCATATTTTTTTGGAGAGCTCGTTCCTGGAGGCAATAATTATATGGGTCTACGAAAATGTCAGGTCTGGATGCAGCCGCTAGTTTAAGAGCTTTATTTGGGATTCCGTGCGGTCCTGGGGTCTTTCGATCTAATAGTTTTTTCTGGCTTACCTCAAGTTCAAATATGGACCTGATCTCCTCGATTTGCGGATTCTGGAGAAACAGCGCTTTAACAAACTTACGGAGCAGCGTGGGGCATGTTACTGACAGCGTTTCTTGGCACCTTAACTTCTTGGTGACAACCTTGTAAGCTGTCCCAGGGGTTAATATCGGCCTCCTCGCATAGGAGTCTGAAGCAGTGGGATTTGCTCGTCATCATGCCTAGTTTAAGCTCTCGTTTGGCCAGGCGGAACTCGTCGAACCAGGAGCCAAAGTCATGGCGAACTTGTGATCTTTGGCAGCGTATGTTCGGTTTCCTTCTGGGTATGGATGAGTCATGTCTTCGGCTGATCCTTGGGTTGGGTTCCACTTAGAATGACGCAGGAAGTCCGAAAGGTTTCTTCGTCGAACTAGCTGTTCTTCCATTTTGGGCCTGTGGTCATGGCTCGCTGTTGCATGCGCTTTGCACCACCGATGTCGATGTGATTCGAGTGGTGGTCGCTGATGGTGAACTCATCGCTTACAGATTCCTCTGGCATTTGTATCTTAGCTGCGGCCAGCTATTAAAATCGCCCGCTATCACCTGTGGTGCTCTGCCTCGCGAATCCTCCCTTATGTAGGCCAGCATCCTTTAGAAACCTTCTAGTTCCCAGCTACGTGGAGCGTAGCAGCTGTATAAGGTGAGCTCTAAGCTTCGCTCTGACGAACTTTTATACGACATATTTACATCCTGTGGAAGACTTTCTAAAGCCCAAATGGCTGCCTTTATACACCTACTAGTCACCCAGCCGCTTTCTGGAATCGGCTTCTGTTGCTCGCATATAAGGACAAAGTTCATCCTCGTCTCTCTGTGGTACCTCACAGTGGCTATAACTCAACTGAGTGTACTTCATGTTGATTTTTTGGCGAGCGAGCTTCTGAACAGTGTGCACCTGCCTTTAACGGGAACGTGTTTTCAGTCCATGCTCTTGTCCTTGCAGAACATACATTGCGGCTCCAGGCATTTGAAACATTTGGTGACAATAACCCTCTCCCGTAGTCACCAACTGATCCAACCTACCTACAGTGATCCATTCGAAAGGACCTTTGGAGCGATTTTTGGGGGCAGCCTAATGGTAGCAGTTTGTGTCTACCCATAGGCTTACCGCCGGTTGATGTCCTGCGCTTCAACCTCTGTTAGCTCAAACTGGCTTTGAAGCGCTTCGTAGATATCTTCGCTCGTCGTGGTCTCATCCAAATCCTTACACTCGACCGTGACCCGAGGGGCAAGTGTGCGTACCTCCGCCTGATCGCCAAGAGATTCGTCAACATGGCTTTTAAATGCAGCTGTTTCTTCACCGGATTTGTTCAGCTAGCTTTTTCCACGTTTGAGTGCCTTCCGTGATCTGCATCGCCCGTTCACGCTCACCACCGGAAGAGTCCTCTTCGGCTTGCCTGGTGGAGCTCTTTTCCCCACGACTCCTTTGCATCGCTTAGGGTAGGGAGTTCAGGCTTCGTTTGGCTGTTTCCTTTGCGGCACCACCGCTGCTAGGAACTTTGCTGAGGTCTGCGTGGATCGCTGCGTCCTGATCACCGCCTTAGCTCCTTCGTCGTGAAACTGGATGGTCACATGTTCGTATAGAGGTCTAATGCTCTCAAGTGCATTACGCATGGGCTGGTGGATGGAAAGCACTATCCCATCATCCAGCATCTTCACAATGTACCAAATTTCACGCAACAGGTAGTGCGGCGCCGAATTAACCTACTGGTGGATCCGGCTTTGCGCCTGTCATCTGGGTCGTGGCTGGCCGCTCGTCAGCCGGTGACCTTGCCATTCTGCTGCTCTTGGCAGAAGCCATCTTCATTTCCGTCTCTACTGTTTGGGGTATATGAAAATTACTCCTTCTACTGCGTTCCAAGTCTAAGCCGGTATCCTAGTTCCATGTGATGTCGCGTTCTGATTACATGGTTATCTATGCAAGCAGGAAGGTCGTGCAAGGGTTGAATCGCGCCCTTAAGGGATTGTGAGCTCGGAGCCGAATCTGCATTAGTCAGGCGTAACTCAACAGAACCTGTACCGCCAACTTAACAGTAATGAAGCAAGGAACGTACTAAGAGATTTGGCAATTTGGGCGGGAATGGCAATGGGCGGGCAATGGGGGCGGGAACAGCCTTAGCCTAGCAGCCATTTCAGCTAGAGTTCACTCACTAGGGGTCGTCAAAACATAGGGGGTCCAGTTTCCCATCCTAAGGCCTCACTGGTCTCAGCCTTAGTCGCCTTCTCGTATTTGCAAGACGCCGCTGGCGTACTGCCGAAGGTTACGAGTTGCTCTGAAAAGGAATCAGAATAACTATTTTCCTGGGATAGATTATTCAATTCCAAATAAAATACGTCGATTTAGGATATAAAACACACGTAAATGTAAATTATTGTTATTTTGTTAAAAACACTACAAACATTAACAGGCGCTAGTCGGGAGCGCCCGACTAGAGTGTATACGTATGCGATACCCTGAACCCTGTCATTACATACAAGAGCAATTAAATCTTTGTACAAACCAAAGCGCAAGTCTGTAGTATTTGAATTGCGCTTTTTTCATATTGTTGCATATATGGGGCGAGTACGAGGAGGTATCCAAAATCCGAAATATGCTTAAACTGCGTATGCTTTACGAAAATATATTGAATACAATTTTGTGGCTTTCTTATAGTCTGCGGATATGTCTGCTGATATGCTTAGAAAACTAAGAAAAACCAAGTCTTAAAATCAACTTTTATCAATATTAATGAAACGGAGCCAAATATCGACAAAATATGACTTGTACTGCGTATGGCATTGCAGAATCTATCGTCGTTCAGCAGTTTCCGAGATTACGGGTATAATGGTTTGCAATGTATGTAACAGGCAGATGGAAGTACCTGCTACGCCAGAATGTATATATGTTGTTGATCAGGACGACAAGCTGAGTTAACTTAGCCCTGTCCAGCTGTCTGTCCGTCTGTATGAAGGCAGTGATCTCGAAAACTGCTGAACGACGATGGAAGATTTACCCATTTTTATTGGATTCAGGGTATAAAAATTACCATTTTTTGGCTCAGCTGAATAGGCGCAAGGACTTAAAGTTAAAAAATATGTATATGAAGTTAAAGTTCAGAGTTAATGTGGTAAAAAGTTAAAATGTAGTAATATTTTTCAATAACTCTAAGAGGAATTGTTGTATAGGTTTTTTCAATGGCGTCGATTAGGGTGGCAAAATCGTCAAAACGCCTACCGCAATTCAATTATACTTTTCGAAAAAAAAGCCCCGCAAATGTTTTCAATGATATTTATGTCCTGGAATGCTCGAGTGGCTTCCATTAAATAAATATCATTGAAAACATTTTGGCCAAGAATCCAGCGCCTTACCATCCTAGCGATATTAATGGGGTATGTCCCTGGAATCCCTCGAAATAAATAAGAGAATTATGGAACATTCGTTTTACAGTTTTATCTAGAGTCGCTTCCATTTTTGATGTAACAGACTGTAGTTTACGTGGCCCATAAAGTGAAAGCGCTCCCCACACCATTGCACTAACTGCAAGAATGTGGTGGCGACTTAAACCACATTCTTCCTTTCGAAAGATATTTAAAATAGTGTTTAAAGCCGTCCGACCAATTTAGATTGAATTTATTTTCATCGAACAACACAACAGTTTGCCACCCATTGACACAAGTCATTGCTCTCGAGCAATCTGAAGGGATGCAGTGTTACCCGTATTTTTGACAGATGACTTAAGTACTAGGGAACTGTATTTTCTGAACAGGATGTAGCTGTCAACTTTATTACCCTGGGGAGAATAATTAATGATTTATGACTGTAATAAATATGCAGGTACGTGACCCTATTTAATATTCAGGTACTTTTTTCTGCGGAAGGGTGAGTGAAGGATAGTGGCAATTAAATTTTATTATCTGCCCGTTTTAGAAAGTGGCTTCGAAGTCCGATCATTAAAATTCATATTAGAGGTGTTAGGGCTTATCTGTCCGGAAGAAGGCACGTCTTTTTGCCGCTATTAAAGACAACTATTTAAATTTTCGATATATACTTGTCGTTATCTGCTTCAAACAAAGTGTTAAGATTTTTGTGCTACGCCACGGGAGGCAAATAGAGTCCCAAAAATGAAGACCTGAATATCTCAGCCACGTCCACTAGACCGACCCCAGCGCCCCGCCTTAAAAAATTGGAAATAGTTTTATCTCGCACAGTTTTTTGCGCTAGATCCTCCAAATTTGGAATATATATTACAGGAAACACCACAGAAAAAATGTTCTATCACGCCCCCACTCGCTTCCGTAATCGCTAAAATCGACATACCTGTAAGCTCAAATCGGTAATATGTGTATAATTCACACAATTTTAAAGCTAGCTACACCAAACTTATCATGTAGATTAATGGTGACCTCCCCAGAAGATTGCGACTTTAATATCCCGGCAACGCCCACTAAAACGCCCCCAGCCACCCCGTGCCCGTGAATCGCGAAATCTTATATCCCTCACAGTTTTTGCGGTAGAATCACCCAATCAAGATGTCCGGTCACTCCTTTTAAAGATCCAAAAACTTTCCTGGCCACGCCCATTCCCACCTCCGTAAGTCAGGAAAATCTATATCTCCCACAATTTCAGAGCTAGAATCAAAAAATTTGGCAGACAGTGTTTGGTTTGTTAAGATCGAGCCAAAACATTTTGGCCACGCCCACCACCGTACGGATTATAAAAATCTATATTTTTTCACAATAATAATAATAACTTCCGTGTACTGTGATCTGACGCAGTCGGTTTTGGTAAGGGACCGAACAATCAAATTCCGATTTGAGGTGTGAGAGATAATGAGATCACATCCGCACAAGTTCACGCTTCGAGTTGTTGGATAAGGGTCCAATCAGGCACGAGCGCACACTTTAAATATTTAATTTACTCTCCCTGTTCTGAAGAGTGTTAACAGCCCGTTTTTCTATACTGTGAGAGAACCCAAAAACGCAGCACAGTTTTAAACCTGAAAATGTTTCGATTTAAATTTCACGCCATTATCCACCTACTGAGAAGGGTAAACAGGTATAAACAGGTATAAACAGGTGTGTATGGATGGGTATTTTCTCATAAATCTTTTAGTTGTATGATTTCAGGCTTACGTGTCAATTTTTAATATCAAGCTCATAGATTGGCCAAGGTTTGAATGATTTTTAGAGTGTTTCCCGTCCTTGTTACATTGTTTTGATGGTTTTATGACTTTGAACGAACATAGTTTCTTTAAAGAGTGCCCACACTTGTGTTGCATTTGCACCGGATCGTGCTCAATGCCCTTCTAAACCTTTTTGAACCTACGTTTCATATTTCACAATTAAATGTGGCAACAGAGACAACTGGTTTTTAATTTACAGGTTTTTCGTCAATGTATTTCATGATTTCTTCATGTTTACAATTTATTTAAATTTTTCTAGCTTAGTTTTAAATAGTTTTATTTATTATTATATTTATTAATTAATGTACTGTTATATAATACGTTCTAGATTTCCTCTATAGGCGCAGTTGTCACACCCGGTTGTTTTCTGGTTTGTTCCCTGTTTTGCGATGTTGGAATTTTACGTTTCCCGGATATGATAAAATATTCAAACAGCAAACAGCTTATGCAGATCTTATGCAGAATTACTCCACCTTATTCTGTTAGAAAATGATCAAGTATATTTATAACAGAGGTGACGCCAACTGTTGAAACTATCCCCATTCCTATCTTGTACTTCTTCAGAGCAAAACAGGTAAGAGCGTTGCAGTCGGACGTATCCAACTGCGTAATACAAGTTCACGGTACACAGAAGTTATTATTGTTATTTTGTAAAAATATTGAATTTTTATACTTCGCAAGGCGCGGGGGGCGTGGCCAACCTTTTTGGTTTGATCATAAGAGGAGGTCACCCAAACACTGTCTGCCAATGTCGGTGATTCTAGCTTTAAAATTGTGGGAGATGTAGATTTTCGCGATTTGCAGCGGCGGTAGTGGGCTTGGCCGGGAAATTTTTTTACCGATCTTTGAAGGAGGTGAGCAGCCATACTTCCTTTTCCGCAAACGACGGCATTACCGCTAGGCGGCCAGCGAATGTCCCCAACAGTTCCAAAGAACTTTGTGCAGAGAGCAGAAAGCCAAGACCGCTTCTGTGTTTCCCTACACCGTGGTACCAGATCAATCCTCTGGTCAGAACTCGTATTCTAAAAGAATACTTCCAGTATTGTTCCATGAAACAGGGGACTGGTAACCCCGTACAACACACACCACCTAATTCATTCACAATTTACGCCTTCAAATACACACCCACCATTTCTTCACTGAGTTCGTCTTCTGGCAAATGCAGCTCTGGCAAACTCAGTCAATCTCCTGACCCTATTACTAGCGGAGAGTGCTCGACTTACGTCAAACCAACCAATAACCTGAAGAACACCATGGCATCCAGATCACGAAGATCTGCACACAGCGGTCACGCACAAAGAACATGTTGCCATGTTTCCGATATGTAACCACAAGGACACTGCAAACTCGCACACAGGTTCGCAGCAGTTGCTTTCTACCAACAACAGACGTGACTGCCTTAGACAACACAGACGATCCAAATGCTGCACAAGCAACAAATAGACTGCTGTATATACTTCGGACAGCTCGTATGGTCATCTGCATACCTCCAAACATTCTCCACACATCTATCCTGCCTAAAACCAAATTGCCGCTTAGACATTTGGCCACTCACTCTCTCCTGAAGCCTTTCTACCATGACCCTCTCCAGAACTTTTCCAAGAACCGGATGGAGACTGATGCCCCGAAAGGATCGAGGATTACTCCTGATCCTATCAGGCGACTTCAAGGCACAATCACCTTTGCACACTTCCATTCACTGGAAAAATAACCTTCATTCACACTTTCTATACAACACATTCATATATTCTGGAATTGAATTCCAGACACTCGTGCTCATTTCCCCAGTGAATCTATCCATACCAGGGGACTTTCTCGACATTAACCTCGAGAAGGCCACCTCCAAATCGCTATCCAGGAGCGGATCAACACTTCTGACTGCACTAGGCGGAGAGTCACGAGAATCCGCCCTGGGGAAGAACTCATTGAGTAAAACATTCATGCCGACACGGAGGCTACATACATCCGTTTCCCTGCCTCTACCCCTCACTATCTTATAAGCACGACTCCAGGGATCGTCCTTATTGCGCTCTAGAACGAACGCCACTCTTTCCCTCTGACAAGCATGTGCTTATATTCATTCATACTTCGACAATACTCAGACCTGAATTGGGCCAGCATTGGCATCTGGCCCTTTGGAATCGCTTCCGAACCGACCGACGCTTAACGCTCAACGCACGCGTCCACCACTTCAAATGCTTAAGATTCACCTTTCGGTGTCTCTCAAACATCTGATCATTCACACACGTAACCACCTATTTACACACGCAACTTTCTCATCAACACTCATGCCATTAAAGATGCCTAGAGGCACTTGAGTTGCTGCATCGCGCACCAGAACCCCGTGAAGGGACCAATTCACACCACAAGTACGCCAACCATTACCCCCAACACTCTCGCGCACAGTGGGTTAGTGTGTGATAACAATCTCAATCGGATTGTGGTCACTCACAACATGTCCAACCAATACACTCCATTCAAAAAAAATACATACATACGTCAACATCACTTCGACCCATCGGACCAGCAAACGTATACCACACACTAGACTCGTTCACTACCCGGACATCCTGGATCACTGCCCACTCGGCAAGCATCTCTCCACGTGCGTAGTTCAAATAGCCAAACGATTGTTTAGATATCTTGCTGAACCACAAGGGGGTCGATGCATTAGCTTCAAGACCAAGAGTGACCGGTACGTGTAATCGAAAATGCGGAGGAGTAGATGCGCCAGCGAAGCCAGCACTTGATCCAAGCAATTGTAACATGGATAAGTGGCTGCTAGTGTGGCATGTTCATCGAGTGTCAGGCAGTAGGATACATAAGCGTCTCGTATGAGAAAACGCAAGCAAACATCTCCACAAAGCTGGCAGTTGTTTGACGCATCAGTTTGAACTCGAAGAACGTGACCACCTTGCTTTCCAAGGCCTTGTACTCGAACGGCGTATAACAGTTCTTGATCAGGCCATTCATTTCGCTGTAGCGTGGAACAAGGGCAGCCGAGAGGTCAAAGCAATCAGCTGCAGTTTGTCCGTGGTATAAAAATCAATGAAACGGCACAGCGAGTAGGTGCGCGTGATGAACTGACAGAGCTGAAGGAACCGTGGTCTGTGATCAATTTGCGTCGACATAAAATACGCTGGACGGCGTTGCATCTCGGACTCTTTCATTGTTTTGAAAATGTCGACTATTTAGTCGCTCAGCCATTGCGATTTCGAAAGGCGCTCGATTGTATTTTGTTCGCACTCATTTTTCTCGCTGAGCATAAAGATATTTTCCTCAAGCGCAAGCTTTGTCATTTTCGCGCCTGTCGCTTGAAGTTTAGTATTTGTAATTTGGTTTCGGGGGCAAGCTCATAGCGAAAGGTGGCACAAAACGATTAATTTGTCATAGTGTTAGTGTCTTTGTTGCCGGGTATGCCCTGGTGACTGGGCATCCAGCACAGTGAAAGTTTCTTGGGTGTTGAATGCATAAATTCCGAATTTCTACAATTATGTTGTTATTGGAGCTTAGGTTTAGAACTGCTGCTATGGTAGAAAGACGGACTGTACAGACTGTGAAGAAACCACTGTTAAGATGAGAATAGGTGCAGGCCTTCAGAACAGCCAATGTTTCTGCGGTAAAGACTGAGCAGCGTTCTGGAAGAATTCCGCCGGCGATGATGCAGTTGTTGCTGTCGACTACGGCAAAACCAGTGTTTCCGTTGTTTTTTGAGGCGTCAGTGCTTAACCAGTTGGTACCTTTAGTTTTATCCAGTACCTCCTGGAAAAGATTCCTAAAGATGGCTGGTGATTTTTTTTGTATAATGTCGCTGTAGGTTAACCGATGAATTAGGCAGGTTTTAAATTGTAGACCAAACCTCTGAATTTGCGTTTAGCTTTTAGAGGCGATTTGCGATTTGAACAAAAGTTTGGCGGTTCTTATATTCTATGTTTTAGGAAGGCCAGCCTTCGCATGGATGAATTTAATGGGGGATGTTGGGATCGCGTTAATGCTGCGACGTACTGCTGTGTGGTGCTCCAGATAATATTGGGAGCCCATATTGCAGTTTGGAGAGGATAAGATATAAGAGATAAGAGATTGTGGTATTTACTAGTGTGCTTATGTGGATTCTTAGTTGAGAAAAGTGTTGAGTAAATTATATTTAGAATCAAAAACTTGGAATAGTTTATTATATTAACTATATTCAGTTGGTTTACATTTACAATAGTGATGTTTTCATACGAAAGGCGGCAGGTATTGGCTATACAGTGATGTTTTCTACAAATATGTGGAAACTTGCATTTGTTTGACGTGGCAAGGTTTCCTCAGTCGAATATTTTCTTTAATATATTGGTATTGCTTACATTGGTAATATCTTTCAGCTTGGTGAAAATTATTGCACCGTCTGCGTAAGCTACTAATTGTATATTTTTATACCTTAAGATTATCTTTAGTTTTTCAAAAGCTCTAATCAATAAAACGAGCGATAGCGGGGAACCTTGGGGGATGCCATTGTGAAATGAGATACGGTCGAAGTTATAAAAGCCTTTACAACGTTAAAAAACTTTGGACCAACCCTCAAAGCATAAGCTGATCGAGAACAGCATGTACCCTTACGCGATCACCACGCGATAAGTTGACGGTCTAATATTTTTATACTAGTTCACGAAACTTGCATATTGGTTTTGTGCAATCATGAAGTCCGTTCGTCTGTCCGTATGCACGCAATATTTTTCGGCGCTATTGAAGATATAGATATTGAAAATTTGGATATATACTTTCGGTTATCTGCTTCAGATAAAGTGTTAAGTTTTATGCCACGCCCACTGGGAGGCTGGCAAATTGATAACATGTCAGTGCACCACAAATCGCAATTCGATAAAGGTCAATATTTCCCAAAATTTAAAATTTAGAAACACCAAATTTGGTATGTAGATTGCTGATAATCTCCTTTCGAAATTGCTGGATGGTTGTTCACGCCCTTTAAAGATCGTAAAAAAATTACCGACAAATCGCCAAAATCTATTTCTGCCACAATTTTTAAGATTCACCATATTTGTTTGGGTGATGTCCTCCTAAGATCGAGCCAAAAAATGTTGGACACGCCTACCTGAGCCCCTACGAAGTTTAAAAATTCTATATTTTTCCAAAATAACAATAATAACTTTTATGTACTGTGGACAAATATACGGAGTCAGTTACGTCCGACTACAACGTTCTTACTTGTTTCAAATAGTTTATAGAAAGCATAGTGTTTTACTGCTGATATATAATATTATAGTGGGAAGTTTTGATCGCTTGAAGAATCGGACTTGTAATATTAAATTGTACGATTAAATTGGGGATAGTTTGGTTGTTTTTATATCCTACCCAAAATGCTGGTTTCTGTGCACGAATATTTGTGAGGCTTGCATTCCACCAACCGATATATGTTGGCCTTACGTGGCACCGGTCTAGTTTGTGAGATTGAGTAGTTGGATGCCCTTCTTATTACTTTAGTGATTATTGCTACATGCTGATAAATGTTGTTGTGAATGTGATTTATGGCATAGGAGGTCAGCTGATTGCAGACCAGGAGCTGGTCTGACATGGCAAGTGAGTTTCTTCAATACATATAACGTCCGAGCTCATGTCTTTTATAAGAATAGTTAGTTCGCGGGAATCATTTATATATCCGTTAACATTTCATTAAACTGTTTCGATGGACATTGGAAAATAAGAGAGAAATATGTTATATGTATGCAGGAGGAGGGCACAGAAGAAACTGATTATGTATCAGCACTTCCATTACCTCGTCTAAGTCGCTTGAGCTTGAAGTGTTATTTTGCAAGAGATTGCCAGAGAAGGGAGGTGATTGAAAAAAGAATTTGTTTTAAATTTGTTTTCTGTGATATTTATCTTTGATTAAGTTTCTTTGGTGTTTTTCTTCTGTGGGAAGAGGGCTTGGAGTGGAGAGGGAGGTAGGTATGTAGGTAGGTAGGCATTAGGGTCATTATTTTTCGGTTCTGTTTTACTTGTGGGTATTTGTGTGACGGTGATTGCGATAGCTTCGGAATAACTAAGAGCATTGGTTGAGGGTTATTGGGCTTGTTGTTTTTGTTGTTTTTGCAGTGTGCGGACTTCACGCATGCTGCATTTGTTTCTGGTTTTGACTCTTAATGTTTCTTTTTGTTCTTGAAATTTTTTACACGACGAAGATGACGCAGCACGCTCTTCTTTACAATTGGCACATTGTGTTCGACTGCAGTTAATTGAATGGTGAGGGGAAAGTGACGGTTTCGGCCAGTAATATTGCCTTTTGGACACATCACCCCATACGCCCCATATCTGCTGCAGTTGCGCAGCTGATGCAGCTAGAAAAAGTTATGCTCTGTCAAAATTTTGCTGTTTCCGCTCATAGCATGAGTTCCACTCATGATAAAGCTTTCATCAAGGTCGCACGCCTACGCTTTGAAAAGGTAACTTTTTTTCTGCCTCCGCATGGGGAGAAAAGAGAAAAGGGAAAAAGACTTTGAGTGCGCTCTCTACATGCAATATATTCATCTTTGAAAAGAAAAATATATTTTCGTGGTTGGACGAAACGATCGCGAGTGTGTTCAATGGTGCCGGCTGTGGCGTGGCAGAATCCGGATCTATTGTGCAAGTGACAATCGTCAATTCGGATAATTGCAGTCCGATATTTGATCCACGATATTTGTGCATATTGAGTCGGTTTCCCTGGCCATATCAACGAGTCACCTCAATATCCGCCTACAGGCAGCTTGTAGTCACATAGCCTATCGCCTGCGCGAACGCATCCAATGAGTGAGTGTGATGCAAAATGCAACAAAAAAAGTGCGTTATCTCGGTGACCGAGTCGCAGACGCTAGCGCTGCTATGCACGCTTATCTTTTTAAATCAGCTGCTCCAGTGCTTGGTGTTTACATTACAGTTTTTTTTTTCTATTTTGGCAATGCATATGGCTGTGGATGTGTTGTTTTCATCTAAACTGCTCCTCTCATTCCTTTTGCAATTTTGTTCTCTTTTAAATCGAGCTTTCACTCAAAAACATAAGGAAGTTTACCTTTTGCAATGGGATTTCTATTTTTTTGTGCAAATCCGGTTGCCTTTTCATTATGTAAATTAATCATTTTGTAAATTTCTTTCTATACATGCTTTTCAGACTATTTGCATCATATTAATATTTGCTCTATTTGCATTAGATTTATATTTTCGATTTTTTGCATAATATTTAAGAAATAATTAAGGAACAATTTTTGAATATTTGAAAAATATATGCGAATATAAAATGAAATAAATTAATCTTTGAAGAATATTTGAAAAATATATGCGAATATAATATGAAAAAATTAATCTTTGAAAGGGCACCTTAAGTATATAGCACCGCAGGAACATATAGGGTAGGAATATGAAATTGATCTGTTCCTATATATCGTTTTGCAAATTCGTTACAATATGCTCAAGAGGTTGACCATTAAGAAAATAATTATTAAAAAAGGGTATTCGTCTATAAAAAGATATTAACTTACACTTACTGTAATTAAGACTTAATAAATTTACTTGACTTGGTTTGAAAACTGTCAAGATCGGATTGCAACCTTTGGCCAAATAGAAAATTTGTAGACGATAGGCAAAGTTTTACGTCATCGGCGTACATCAGCTGCCGAGAGTGATTAATCAAAGAAGGGAGGTCATTTATGAAAAAAGTGAATAACAAAGGACCAAGGTGACTTCCTTGTGGTACTCCAGAAGTAACTTGAACAGGCTTTGAAACAAGACCTTCAAAGTAGACTTTTTGAGTTCTTAAAGATAAATAGTTAGATATCCAAAGCTATGTGAAAGTCCCAGAAGATGAAGCTTATGCAGTAAGAGCGAATGATTAACAGAGTCAAACACCTTACTGAAATCAGTGTAAATAACTTCTGTTTGAATTTTATTTTGGAATCCTTTAATAACCAAAGACGTGAATTCCAATAAGTTAGTGGTAGTAGACTTATAGTTAATAAACCCGTGCTGGCAGGGTGAAATTATAGATCTACAAAGATGTTGTTGTTGAGAAGTTATTAACCTCTCAAAAATCTTAGGAATAGGGATACAGGCAACTTAGAAATACCTCTTTAGTTCCGAATATAGGACTTGTTGCCCTTTTTAAGGAGAGGAATAATAAATGATTCTTTCCAAATGTCAGAAGTTAAGTTATAACTTCACGGACAATTTAAATAGTTTATACCAAGGCTTCAAGCACAATACCTAAGCACGCAACCTGGTACTCCATTAGATTCCGGGGAAAATGCGGGCTTGATTACCCTTACATCATTTAGTAGTAAACTTTCTGTGATCAAAGGCCCAAAAATGCAGTTGGAAACATTCACATGATGAGGATATGGTAAATGAGATAAAAAATTCTGCGAACTATAGTTCGGTTGAAAAAATTTAGCAAATAAATTGGCGATTGCCGGATCTAAGCCAGCTGTCGTTTTTTCGAAATATATAGTTGATGGTAGGGTTGCTGATTTGTGCTTTGCACTAACGAAGTTATATATTCGTTTAGGATCCCGCTGGAATTGTATCCTAATACTTTTTAAGTAATCGTAACAACAGTAGTAGGGAACTGTATGTTCTATGACAGGATGCATCTGTGATAGGGTGATAAAAGCCCTGGGGTGAAAAATTAATGATTTATGACCATACGTGCCCCTTATCAATGTACAGGTACGTCACCCTAATTAATATATAGATCCCTGAGTCTTTTTGTGGCGGGAGTGAGGGATGCGATCATTTAATGGCGCTTCTTGACCCTTTTTGCGGGGGTAGGGTAAGGGAACCGATCGTTTTTTGGGCCCCAGTGACACGTTTTGATGGAGAGGGGGTATGGGGACCGACCGTTTTATGGACCCATGTGACCTTTTGTGGAGGAGCGAAGTGGCCGTTAAATTTTATTGCGTGTCGCTTTTTGGATGTGGCGTGGGTGCCTGATCATTAAAATTCGGATTAGAAGTGTGAGGGCTTATTAGAAAAAGTGCACACAAGTACACGCATCGACTTGTTCGACTACTTTTCCGGGGGTGGGATAAGCGACGATCATTAAAATTCCGATTTGGTAAGGGGCCGATCATTAAAATTCCGAACCCAAGGGCGATGCACAAAGGTTCGATCGTAAATTTCACACCTATAGACACCTACTGGCAATGGCGGGTGTGGGTGTGTGTATGGCAAGGCTCAAGGAGTAACCATGTACGCAGGTAATGTGTGGATGGGCTTCTGAATTTGTTTTCTCATAATTATTGTTGTTTTATGGCTTCTGGTTAACGTGTCAATTTTTAATAACGGGCTTCTTTCTTCATTACATTACTTTTGTTATTTTATATCTTTGAGCGTGCATAGTTTCTTTAGAAACTACACACAACGGACTTACCGCTAACGCCACCGTCAACGCCAACGCCACCGGACCTTCCAAATCCAACGCTATCAACTATAACTATGCTAGTATAGCTACCCACGGCAACAACTATTGCAACGGCTACAACTTTAACATCAACAACTTTAACAACAGCTAACAACGGCTACAACAATTTCAACGATTACAACAATTACAACTATGACAATAACAACTACAATAACAACTACAACAACAACTATGACAACAATTTCAATACCATCTATAACAACAATTATATCAACGGTTACAACAATTTCATCGATTACAATAATTACAATGACTACAACAATTTCAACAAATACAACAACTTCTACGTTACAGGATCATTCTCCTCCAACACCATCGCCAACGCAACCGGACCTATCGACAACACCATCGCCAACATGAACGCCATCGGATCTTCCACCTCCAACCCCATTCCCAGGAATAAAAGCACCATTCCATCAACAAGGCTTGCTGTGTATTGCAGCGCGTGCATTTTGCATATTCTCCAAGCAAAATTGAGCATACGCGTGAGATTAAATTCCCACAAGCTCCGTGTTTTCACCCAGAAAAAAAAACACGTAAATTTATTTTCTAGCGGCTTCAAAACCCGCCTATAAAAATATTTATGTGGCAACAACAAAGAATAACCGCTAGTACCTGAGTAGTTTATGTATAAAGCGGCAGAGGAGTTACTCCCATTGCTCAACAAAATTTTGCATTACAAACTTCTCTGAAAGAAAACTTGGTATGTAAAATACGTTGATGAGGAAATTATCAAGTCTGTGAGTACCATCAGCTAAAGGCAAAAATGGTCGAATTTCAGGAGAGGGGAAGTGGCTGGAGCCTTTCTAAAATTATTCGTCAGGAGTTGAAAATTAATAAATATACCCCATTGAAAGTATCCAGCTGGATTAAGTTGCCTAAAACGCTAAAGACAAAAAAAGAGCGTTAGTTGACATCAGGAATACTGATTCATTCTGCTTTAAGTGGGAGAATATATCGGTATTTAAAAATCCTCGAAGCAACGTAAACAGATGCACTAGCTATGGAATAGAGGATATCCAAGCATCTAACATTGAAATAAGTGTGCACCTCCCCATTAATTTTGAACACGTAGAGTTCAAAGTCTTGAGAACCGAAACCACAGCATAAGTATAAATGTATTTGGGTTTGACTAGGAAATTGGAACAGTTATCGGACAATTGTGTTTGACGGAGGAGGAGAAGCAAACACACATAAGCTAAATGCTGTTGGAGGAGGAAGGTCGAGCCCATTTCGTATGGATAAAGATTTTGTCAAGGTATGTACTCAAAATATATTTAAACATTAACAGTAGGCAAAATATTAAAAAAAATTCTTTAATTTATTTTTCAGACTGGTGGGCAAACAGATATACGGAGAAACTCTTATATTGCGCAACCTGCCTAAACTATTCCCACACCAAGAAATTGTATGAGGAGCACAAACAACAGTGTGAGAAAATGGTGTCGACCTTGCTAGCGGAGGAAAAAGCAAGTGTTAGTTTTAAAAATAATAATCATAGTTCATGCTGATTTTGAGTGCATGCTTAGGCCCATGCACGCAAGGGTTAGTGGGAGTCTAATGACAACTGATAAGCACGTTCCCATAGCATTCTCATAATTAATTAAATGCGCCTTTAATTCTGAATTAGATAATTTTGTGTTAGAAACGGGAGTTAACGCAGGTGTAAATTTCGTTAAATCTCTAATAAGGGATGTAAACGAAACTTTAACCACTTATCTCTCGACCGGCAGAAGAAAATAGCTTCAAAATATCCATAAATTGCCACATTTGTGAAATGATCGTGTCAGGGACCACTGCCATTTAACTGACCAGTTTAGAGGCGCAGCGCATAATGTCTGCAAACATAAATTACCAAATTGCACCTTTTGTATTTTTCCACAACTTCTCAGAATATGACTCGCATTTATTCGTTAGGGAATTGAATAAAGTTGAGGGTAAGATAAAGGTTCTCCCCCTAAACAAAGAATTGTACATCTCGCTGTCATTATTCACCCACATTGCCTCCCACGATAAAAATCTTGAAATATGATTTCTAGATACATCGTTTTATGGCAACAAGTTTAGATGCACTAAGTGCAAACTTGAGTGTTGAGAAATTTGAATGTGTGAGGCGTTTCTTCCTCCTTGACAATGAATTTGATCTTGTCCGTAGGAAGGAGTTTATTCCCTGCGCATATTTAGATTCGAAAAATCGCTTAAGCGAGAGCTCTCTACCTCCACGAGGAACAGTACTTCAATAGCCTGAGTGTCCTGAAGAAGAGTATGCGCATGCTCAACATATCTGGTCTGTTTTTGGATATCAAACCTCAAGGCCGACGTTCTTTTGCTAGCTGATGTTTTCCAAAACCTAAGAGAAATTTGTCAGAAAATGTACTCTCTCGAACCAGCCCACTACTATACAACACCTGGGCTGTCTTGCGATGCAATGCTCAAGTCAACAGAAACTGAGCTACAATTGCTAACGGAAGTAGTAGGGAACTGTATGTTCTGTGAAAGGAGTTAGCTGTCACTTTTATTACCCTGGGGTGAATAATTAGTGATTTATGACCCTACGTGTAGGTGCGTGACCCTAATTAATATGTAGGTCCCCAGGTACGTGACCCTAATTAATATGTAGGTCCCCTGACCCTTTTTGTGGGCGATCATTTAATGGCGCTACGTGACCCCTTTTGCGGGGGTGGGGTGAGGGAACCGATCGTTTTATGGGCGCAAGTAACCCTTTTGAAGGAGAGGAGGTGGGGGAGCGATCGTTTTATGGGCACAAGTGACCCCTTTGAGGGAGAGGAGGTGGGGAGAGCGATCGTTTCATGGGCCTATGTGACCTTTTGGTGGAGGGTGAGTTGAGGAAAGTTGCCGTTATTATTATTATTTATTATTTATTATTTATTATTATTTATTGCCTCTCCCTTTTCGGCTGTGGCGTGGGTGCCCGATTATTAAAATTCGGATTAGAGGTGTGAGGGCTTATGAGAACAAGTGCACACAGGTGCACCCAAGTGCACGCATCGACTTGTTCGACTACTTTTCCGGGGATGGGGTAAGGGACGCTCATTAAAATTCCGATTTGAGGTGTGAGGGCTAATGAGATCACGTGCGCACAAGTGCACGCATCGGCTTGTTCGGCTTCTTTTTCGGGTGTGGGATAAGGGTCCGATCACGTGCGCACAAGTGCACGCATCGGCTTGTTCGGCTTCTTTTTCGGGTGTGGGATAAGGGTCCGATCAGCCACGTGCGCAGACTTATAAATATTTAATTTACTCTTCCTTTTCTGAAGAGTGTTAACAGCCCATTTTTCTATACGGTGTGGGAACCCAAGGGCGATGCACAAAGGTTCGATCGTAAATTTCACACCTATAGACACCTACTGACAAGGGAGGGTGTGTGTGTGTATGGCAAGGCTCAAGGAGTAATCATGTATGCAGGTAATGTATGGATGGGCCTCTGGATTTGTTTTCTCATAATTATCCTAGTTTTTATGACTTCTGGTTTACGTGTCAATTTTTAATAACAGGCACAGTGATTTCTAGGGTGTCTCCTTTGTTCGTTACATTGTTTTGGTTGTTTATGACTTTGAGCGTGCATAGTAGACGCACTGTATTGCAGGTGCACCGGATCCTGCCCTATGCCCTTTGCCCTTCCAAACCTGTTTGAGCCTATGGTTGTATTTCACAACTCATTGTAATAATAGAGTCAACAGGTTTTTCATTTACAATTTTTCTTTTTTGTCAATTTATTTCGTGTGTTCTTTGTGTTTACAATATGTTTAAATTTTCTAGCTTAGGATTAAATAGTTTTATTTATCATTCTATTTGTTAATTTAGTGTACTGTGATATAAGACGTTCTAGTTTTTCTTTGCGTATAATATAAAAATGACAGGCGCAGGTGTCGCAACCGGTTGTTGTCTCGCTTGATGACCAGGGGCATATCGTCAAATGTTCTCCGTATTGCGATGTCGTTATTTTACATTTCTCGTATTTGACGAAATATTCTCTGTATTCCGCAATCAGCTTTTGGTGGTCAGGAAAAATTACTCCTTCGTACTCTGTTAGAAAATTGTCGATTTTCTTTATAATGGAGGTGATGCCGAATGTAGAAATTATCCCTATTGTACTGTACTTCTTCAAAGCAAATTTATGACTGAAGAAGGTTTTTGATACTGAGGCCTTCTTATACGTCAGTCTCTTTTTTTAAAAAAATTTCTCTATAATTGTCCGAGTCCCTTTTTATTTCTCTTCCCATCTTTTTAGAAATTTCAAAGCATAATCGTGTTAAATCTATTTCTTCGTCGTTTCTGTAATTTACATTTAAATCTGATAGCCGTATATCGTATTTTCGTGTCTGTGCGTATTCAGGAATAATATGATTATAATATATGCTTGTTATTTGATTTTTCAAAAGTGTATTCCAGCATAGGAATGTTGTAAAAAAGATACCCAATCGTATAAACGATCTCCATAGCTCGCCATCAAACTCAATTTTATTTCCATATTGATTTAAAACTAAAATGCATTGATTATCTGTTTTTCTATACCAAAAGTGACACTTTACTGTGTCAAGTAGGGGATGGTCAACTAATGTATCTGGCATTAGGAATTCAAACTGCTCCAACCTTAACTGGATATATTCCTTATATGTTAACAATTGAATCCATTGCTCCTTCTCTAATCCGGCAAAGTTTCGTTTATGGTGTTGCATCCAGATCATGGGTGTGAAACATCTTGTCGTCGAAAACCCACACTTTATTTTCAGCTGTAGATCTGCATAATATTCAAATCCATAAATTATTTCACGGTCTTGTGGCTTTCTACACTTCTTTGCTCGTTTTAACTGCTGCGTAACCATTTTGGTTGACATCTGAATCAAACTAACATTGAAACAGTGTGCTCACCTTTTAAGTCAGAGACTCTCAATCAATCTCATTAGTATGCTACATGGTGTGAAGACACGATGTTGAAAGTAGACAGGAACTCCTGCGTTTTGCTCGACTTTCAATATGTATTTGGAAACGATAATCAGGTTTTTGTTAAGGAGCTGGCATTCATCACCCTGCTCAGTCATACCAAATTTTTTCACTTCAAACCACCCTACAATATAAAGGAACTAGACGAAGTATCTCAAAAGACAAATTGCATAGCCAAAGAATATGTAGATGGATTGGAGTGGGCTGATGGAGATATTTCATATCTAAGCCTGGACGATATTTTAACACCATTAAACAGTTTCGCCTCAGTCATTGTAAGGGGTGAAGCTAAGAAGCAATTTTGAAGCAAATATTTGAGTACAAACATAATCAACTTGGACCTTGAAGAAAGTTTAACGCACTTCCCCAGCTATTTTACAAATTGTAGAGTACACAAAAAATCTTCAAACCAATGTGCGCTTAATAATTTATTTAAAATTTTTGTAATAATGGAATGTTCAAATTTCGAAATACATGAAAAATAAAAAACACATACATTTTTTTTAATTTGACATAAACGGTTTTATTTTATTTCCTCATTAACAATAATAGGTGTAATGTGGTGCATTAAAACGATGATCATTAAAATTTTCATAAAAGTCCATTACAAATCGAGCATTTTTCAGGGCGCATACGCCTTTATTTAGATGTGAGCCGCAGTCGGGGAATAAATTGTTATTCAACTCATGTATTTGTTGATAGCCATACTCTTCAACATTGTCTACTTGTTTATTTAAAAACTTCTCAAAATTTTTTTTTCTGTTCTCCCTTTGTGATGACATTCATATCTTTAACGACGTCACGAAGATAATTCCTCACTTCAATGAACTTAGCCCTCCCATCGTTCCAACAAAGCTGATGATGATTTTTGGTTAGCCAGAGCGCTGTTTTTCGAGCCTTCTTTGATAATTTGAGAAAATCGTATGGAGCTCGTACTAGGTAATGAATGTTTTGGTTTCGTTCATTTCTGAATACTGCAGCTACTTCCTTCAATATAAATTTGTTGTTGTTTCCATAAAATCCTTGAACATCAATAGCAACTTGTTCCAGATCCAATTTTAGAGTTTGTTTTGTTGCTAGCACTAAACAATGCGCTGAACTAGTCCAGTCAACGGAAAATACTCAACTAATCGATCGTGCATAAGCAAACAATATGCTTTGGTGTTTCTAGGACTTGCTTTCCCCAGCTCGATAGAAACTCTTAAATCAATTGGCCCCGATTTAACTGTTTCATTCTGATGAGAAAGATCAATGACAATAATCGGTGCCTTTTCTTTAAATTCTGTGGGTGAAAGCAACGGACGAGACTCTTTCATATAATAACTCTGTTGGAAATTTGTGTACATGTCATACAGGCTGGCGAAACGTTCTCGCCCAAAATTAACATTCATATCATCGTACGGATACGTTTCAGAATTCAAATACACTTTCAGGTTTCTCAACTCATTTTGAATTAGTGCTCCATTCAGTGTAAAGGCTATTATCGCAAAACGTGGGCGCTCCCGATTGGCAGCAAGCTTCACATTCCATATGTGATGAGAGCCCTCTGTCAGTGCGGGATTAAGATAACAGTCCCAGCTACGAAATGCTATTGGTAGTGAGCCGCCATTCTTAGTCAAACTAAACATGCTCAATTTCTTCTCATCGCTGAGTGTTACATGTGGTATTTTCCACGTTATGTTGGTAATATTCAATTTAAACTCATTAGCACCAATTTTTGAATGAAATACATCGTCCATACTTTTCGTCATGAGTAGTATAAGCTCATGTTTACAATTTAACAAGACTTTATTATAGTCTTCTCCAAATCCAAGTAAGAATTTAAGGGGAATAGAGAAATTAAAATATCCACCGTTTGCTAGCTGTCTATCAGATCCATTGAACCAACCAGAATAACTCAGCATGTGGCTCTCGCTCTTATTTATCGAAATGTAGTTTTTTATTGTTGTTGTTGTACCAACAAATCGGGTTCGGTCGATTTCAATTCCATTCAATTCATAACGAATTTCATCAAACAAATAACCCATGCAATTGTTTTTTAATATGCCCTCGTTAGTAGACGTGTTGTTAGCCAAGCATATCGAGCCCTCAATATTAATAAAACTCTCGCTCGGTAATACATAAAGATCCTGATTTTGGATTGTAATTCGAACTTCATCGTTGCTCTTAAATGACTGAAGATATGGCGAGTAACTATGATATTCTTTTTTTATTATACTCTCATCGGAATAGGGCTTCTCTCGAACATTCAAGATATTACTCATTGCTTTCTGATTGTAAAACCCAAAGACTTTAAAAATAATTTGTTTTCAAGTGTGAGCGTCCCTCTTGTTGAACTTGTTCCTTCTATGTTAGAACTCAAAGTGTTTGTAATAGGGTGATTACACGCATATTTATTATAAATAATCATTGCAACGGTCTTAAATGTAGGCGAACTGTAACGCTCTCTTCACGTAAATTGACTAAATTGCCGTCTTGATCAACAATCCGTAATATTAATGTCTGTATCTCTCTCGTGTTCACGGGCAAGTAAATTAGGTTAATAGGCTTCTCGCTCATTTTATAGCCTGGCGGAACGTTGAGAGCAAATTCATGCCATGAATGACTCGATACTTCATTTACATATGAACCCCTCACAATATTACACTCCAAGCGAATTGTATTCACTTTTAATATATCAACAGGTTGATCAGAGGTGTGCACGGTATTTGGCTGCAACTCCCTTTTATGAAATCCAAATAATTGTCCAATGGTGCGTTCTCTATTAAAATATATGCGGTGTGCCTTTGTTGAAATTACGACCTGAAGTGTGTTGTTGTTGCTCTCGATAAGCGGATGATTTAATTTATTAGGCTCAATTTCCTTCATTTTATCTAAAATCACATCACTTATGTCATTTAACTCATAGGATCCCACAGGAATCTCGAATACGTGTTCTCCAATATGGAATAAATTATTGTCATGATCCACATTTGGAATCGAGTTGTACATATGAAAATCGATAAGAGCACATTCATAGTCCCTCTGTAGTATAATAGGTGGAAAGTAGTTTGCCACCAATGTTGAGCTGCTCCCAGTTAACGTTAGTGTTGTTGACATTTTGACAAGTTAAAAGTAAGTGAAATTTTAACGAACGAACGGGTCATTTTATTTCAAATTCGAAGTCGGCAAATCCTCGTCTATAGCGCCCGCTTTCTATTGGGTCATCCTTACTAATCAATAGAAAACCATATCTTTCTTTCCAACAAAATTGACACATTTTCTTAAATGATTCAAAATTCATATCAACGCCCACGTGGTCTCGATACACATGTTTCATATTTAGCTCATCTTGTTTAAACATTATAATCAGGTTTGCATTATCACGAACAAGATGCTTCGGAATGCGTGTATATGTTTGACATAAATAAATCGCATCAATGTTGCTATATCGCCCCATACAAAAGTACGCACGTATATTATTCTGTTTCTCACACACTACATCATCGAATATCATTATCGAATTCTTTTTGGCCTTCTCTGGAGCTATTACACTTTCATTTTCAGAATATGTAAAGTACCCCATGCCCTTTATCGGACTCACGAGTTTTTTTAAATATTCGTATTTAGGCTGAAATAACGACTTTGAATACAAGTAAATATTCTCGAATTTTAGACCATTGGGACTCTCAATCAAACTTATCATTACATTTGTTTTCCCACAATTGATCGTTTGTTGCTCGTCATTCTTTAAGTCGAAATTTCTCACTTCTATATCTGTTTTCTGTTTTATTATGCGCATATTAGATATGGGTTTTCACAAAAGTACGTCACTCATTAACAGCACTTTGAAGAATAATGACCTATTAAAATGGTAATGCACTTTTATAAACCATTCAGTAATAAAATTAACGTCTACCACGGAGGAGGTATCATAAATAAAATAATCAACTCCCTGCCAGTCGAATTACACATACCAGGCTACCAGTTTTGTGGTCCAGGTACGAAACTCCAGGCACGTTTAGAGCGCGGGGATAAGGGTATAAACCCATTAGACGCCGCCTGCAGAGAGCATGATATAGCATACTCAAACAACAAAGACTTGAAAAAACGTCATATAGCCGATACAGTTTTAGCGGAAAGAGCGTGGGAGCGAGTTAAGGCGTCTGACAGCAGTATTGGAGAAAAAGCCGCAGCATATTTCGTAACTAACGCTATGAAAACGAAGAACAAATTCGGTATGGGACTCAATCAGAGGAAAAAGAAATCTAAGCCGAAACCATGTGAAAAAAAGAAGAAATTTATGCATGCAGTTAGAGCCGCTTCGAATGTGTTAAAAAAGAAAAAACCATATGATATTCACTCGGCAATCCAAATAGCTAAAAAAGTAATAAACAAGTCAATTGGGCATCAGAAAAAAGATGTAATAATTCCACGGATAATAAGTGTCCCGAAAGTGGGTGGTTTCTTGCCGCTTGTACCAATTTTAACAGCACTTGGAGCGTTAGGAGGACTTGCATCCGGTGGCTCAGCAATTGTTAAAACCATTAACAGTGCTAAAAACGCAAGGAAACAACTCGAAGAGAATAAGCGACATAACAGAAAAATAGAAGCAATTGCTTTAGGCAATGGCCTGTATCTCAAACCATATCAAAAGGGATATGGTATATCAACTGCTCAAAAAAACTACTAGCCGAGCTACCCAATAAACCACTTTCAAACATTGATATTATGAATTTTGCGTGCAAGCATATTCCTCATTTCAGAGGTGTTTATATGAGAGACTCACTTCCAAAACGTGTACGTAAAAGGGAGTGTGGCATCATCAATTTAGATTCGTCAACAGGAGGTGGAACACACTGGGTAGCGTATTATAAAACGGAGAGAGAAAGTCGATATTATGATAGTTTTGGGAATTTGCCGCCACCTTTAGAGCTCATCAGATATTTAGGAGAGGGCATTAAATATAATTATACACAAGAACAAGGCTTTGACACTTTTAACTGTGGACACTTGTGTTTAAGGTTTCTATTAAGGAATCCCTTGAAAAGAATCGTCTGATACAAATTCCTTTAATCTGTTTTTAAAAGGTTATTTAATAAAGATTTTTAAATTGAATTATTTACTCGGAATTTTATTGCTTCGGGGTATATAACTATTAAAATTTTTTATATTTTGTTAGTCTGAAAAGAACATTAGTGTGACACACACTATTCAATCAAAACCACTCAGAAACAACTCAAAAACAACAACTAAACCACTCAGAAACAGCTGAGAAACAACAACTAAACCACTCAGAAACAACAACAAAAACCACTCAACAACCCAGAAACAGCCACTAAACCACTCGGAAACAGCAAAAAACCACTCAGAAACAACAACAAAAACCACTAAACAACCCAGAAACAGCCACTAAACCACTCAGAAACAGCAAAAAACCAGTCAGAAACAGCGAAAAAAACCACTAAACCACACAGAAACAGCCACTAAACCACTCAGAAACAGCAAAAACCAGTCAGAAACAGCGAAAAAAACCACTAAACCACACAGAAACAGCTGAGAAACAACAACTAAACCACTCAGAAACAACAACAAAAACCACTAAACCACTCAGAAACAGTGAAAAACCACTCAGAAGCAGCAAAACTACTAAACCACAGGTTTTGTGTATAAGAAAATGAAGGAAAATCTTTTAAAGGAATTGACAAAGACAAGAAACGAATTAAAACGAAAATTTCAAAGTATAAAATTAGGGAGAGCAGAAAATGAGTATCAATTAGAAGAAACATTTAAACCTATTACACAGCCCCTTCAAAAACTGATTAAGGGGAATATACTATCTAATCAGTTAATGAAAATGAAAAAAGAAGACAAAAAAGACCATATAAAAAAAGAAATAAAAGTAGATCAAGACTATGGGGATATATCAAACGTTGCATATGACGAGGAAACCACGGTCGATCAATTCTATTCTCAACCTAATGTGTCAAGTGGAAGCAATAACCAGTCCACTGTAACAAGCAATGAGAGTTTTAATTTCAACTTGAGTGAACTCAAGCGAATGGGTGAGCTTGACAAAGCCTTTGGTCCCAAGAGAAAAGTGGAGAAATGAAATTGGGAAGAAATACAATGAAAATAAATGAGAATGAAATAATATTAGAAACCGGCGAAAGATGGAATCTAACGCCAGGGCTCTATTCTCTAATCTATCTAAAACACCCTCAAGGCTATGATGAAGTGGATTTGGCAGCATATCAGGAAATCTTAACAAAAACAAATGCTCATAAAAGACAACACCTGCCTAACGAAGGTCTCAAAGGTAATCGTTCTAAAAAATATCTCACGGTCATAAAAAAACTATTTCCGAAAGCAAGTAGTCCTATCGCAATGTCTACACCGAACCGTCATACAAAATCTATTCATGAAGGGGGAAGTTTAATGACACTTAATGCAAGCAAGCCTAATTATGTATACTGGGATGATCCCAATGAGATTGTTAATAGACTGCGACTTCTAGTTGCATCACAATCAGCTGGTCATAGTAATCATAACAACGAAATAGTCTCAATAATTGAAGAGCTGCGAGAAGCAAAAATAATTTTTTTAATAAAAAACAGGATGTTCTAGCATTAAATTAACAATATTAAAATGCCGCTTGACAAGTTCGGTCACTTTTCCTCCAGCCACACTTCAAATCATAGCAGTAGTACAAAAAAACCAATGCCTGGTATATTGCTGGATAATGAAAACAACATAGTTTTTTCAAACAAACGGCTTAAAAATGTGGGTGACCCTCTGGAAGACAGCGGCGCGTGCACTAAAATATTTATGGAACGTAAAATAAAGAAGACGATGAGAAGAAAAGATAAACTCTTAATTGACCAAATTACATCAAATGAGAAACTAATGAGTGAGATAGCATCGAGCTGTCACAATAAAATAATTGAATATAAAAGTGAAACACGAGACGTGGAAAGATTACTTAAAGAATACATTAACTCGGAAATTGAATCATTAAGGCATACAATTAACACTGAAAATCAGAAGATTATATCTACAATGGATACAATAAAAGCCAGCATATTTTCATTTTTTACAAACACCCCGACATCAACCAACACCCCGGTTAGAGGCGAGCTATTTCCAGCTCCCGACACTTCCTTATAAATAACGCTGCTAGTGGCGAACTGAGAGTTAAGGGCTTAATGGCCGTTGACAAGTTCGGACACTTCTCTAATGAGCGATACAAAAAGAAATATGAGCTCCAATTGCTGGGCTTGCTTATGGATAATGAGCAAAATATTGATGGACAAAACAGACGAATTAAAAACGTCGGTAACCCAATGGAAGAAAAAGACGCGGTTAACAAAAATTTTCTACAGTCGAGAATCAACGAAGCGACGCAAGACTTGCACACACTTATAACTACAGAAATTAAAAAACTAAAAATTAATCTAGAGCGACTCATTGATAGCACAACAAGTGAAGGTGACATTACGAACAGGAAATATATAGATGAAAAAATAAATAATATAGAAAACTATATGTTTAAATATTTAACATCACAAAAAACGAGAATAATCGAAGTGGATGTTCTTCCCAGGGGGCCGGTAATAAAGGGAGTTGTTAAAAAACATGACTAAAAGAGGTATAATTAATGAGTTACATGCGCCAGCCCGTAAGAACTTTAAACGCCGACGGGTTATTTTAAAAGGAATTGATGACCTTTGGCAGGCAGACTTGGTGGAAATGGGAAAATACTCTTCATCGAATAAAGGCTACAAATTTCTTCTGACTGTTATCGACGCATTCTCTAAATATGCATGGGGAGTTGCATTGAAATCAAAGTCAGCTAAAGAAGTTTCTGCCGCCTTCTCAACTATTTTTAAAAATGGACGAATTCCCAAGAATTTACAAACCGATGATGGGAAAGAGTTCTTTAATGCTACTTTCAAAAATTTATGTGAAAAAATGTATTAATCACTATTCTACCTATAGCGGGTTAAAGGCGTCTATTGTTGAGCGTTTTAATAGAACGCTGAAGGAAATGATGTGGCGAGAGTTTAGCTTCAAAGGAACATTTCATTGGATTGATATGTACAATAAATTAATTGACGAGTATAATCGAAAACATCATAGAACTATTAAAATGGAACCCATAAAAGTGACTTCATTAATGATAGTAAATCTATATTTAACGGAGCAAAATTTCATGTGGGCGACTTCGTTCGTATAAGCAAACACAAACATACATTTGAAAAGGGATATACCCCAAATTGGACCACCGAAATATTTAAAATAAAACGAATACAAATGACGCACCCCACTACATATTTATTAGAAGACTATCGAGGTGCGTCGGTTCAAGGCGGTTTCTATAAAGAAGAGCTAAGGAAAACGCGTTTCCCGAGCACGTATCTAGTTGAGAAGATAATAAAACGAAAAAACAACAGAGTTTTTGTTAAATGGCTAGGGTTTCCCAATGAGCACAACTCGTGGATAAACAAGAATGAGGTGCTGTAAATAAAATCAGACAATCCCGACAAAGTCATAAAAACCACACGCTCAAAGTCATAGAAACATCACCCTTAAAAAACATCACACAGAGACACGTGCCACACGCACACACACACACACACACACACAACACAGACACACATACGTACGCATACCGATCATCGAGCGAGGCGACACCTGCAGTAGAATACCTGCAATAGAATACCTGTAATAGAATACCTGTAATAGAATACACTACTTTGTTTTTCAATAAAAGGCGTTGAAATGAAATTCATACAATAATGTTTTTTATTTATGAATCGCTTATTTTTAAAATAAAAACAATAACAAATTAATTTACAATTTTTTC
Organism: Drosophila robusta; assembly: GCA_035043565.1. Taxonomy (NCBI): domain Eukaryota; kingdom Metazoa; phylum Arthropoda; class Insecta; order Diptera; family Drosophilidae; genus Drosophila; species Drosophila robusta. The sequence goes on from JAWNMW010000287.1 coordinate 186,791, forward strand.
TTTTTATTATTATTATAACACATTAACAATTTAAATACTAAATAATACATTTTTTTTTTTGTATTTTGTTATTTTATAAATATTTATACAATATTTCAAGTACTTATTCTATAATGGCCCCATGCATATGTTTGGATGCCATCTTCTCGTATTTTTCGCTTATCATCTAAGGAACTCAAAGTAATTTTCTTAACTCTATGTGTGTACAAATTATGGGTCTTTGACCTAAACATTAGCATGCTATCACTAAATTTTTTATTGTTAAATAAACAATCCTTATAACTATTTATATTTAACTTATCAAGGGCACATTTTTTGACCCCCTTAGATTTCTTAATACAACCTCCGCCTTCAACTGACAATGAGTACATTTTTGCCCTTAGGCCCACAAATTCCAACATGCGTTTCCCACAGTTTTCGTCCTTCATCATACCTAACACTTTTTTATTGCACCTCTTGATCCCGTATTCCCTTGCTATCTCTTCGGGATATTCCGAAGTGTCAAACCTCATCTCAACGTCATTTCTAATGTCTTCAAAGAAGTCATTTGTTTTTATTGTGTAAATAAACGAATCGGTGTCCATGTAGTTCAAAGTAACTGCCTCTTGAAACTTGGGCTTCATGTAATCATAATGGAAATCGTACATTTTCCACTTTGACAACTCAAGAACCGTGAAGCCCAAGTACATTGGTTTATCGTATGTGTTGTGAAGGCGCTTCATTTGGATAGCATACATATCTTCGGAAAATTGTGCCGAGCTATGGAAACTAGCCTTTGCAATCAGCGCTCGGGCCCCCAACCGATTGCAGCTAACCGTTTCCCATGACGTGACTAGTTTCACATTTTTACGTTTCTCAACGTTCTCCATCGTTTTTCCATAGACGGCGTTATTCAACAATTTGAAAAAGTCTTTTTCAAAATTGTTTGTCGCCAGTGTTCTATGATGCGTGTTGAGGTCAATATATTGTTTGAGCCAAGCTGATTGCTTAAACCTCAACACGCGATGGATTTTTTTGAGCTCTAGCCCATTTATGAGGCACTGCTGCAAATTTCTATAGTGTATGCTATATTTCACCTTCGGTCTTAGGTCAGCAATAAGTTTATTTACTTTTGCTGTTGGTGTAGCCTTTTGGTTCAGCGGACAAAACGGAAGATCGTTATGCAGGTCATGCAGACTCGACGCATACATTAAATCTACCTCAAGAATGTACCCGTATTCTGAGGTAGGAGAAATGTTTATTACATCTAATGATGTAATTTCGTCTTCGGACAACCACTCAAATTCCTGAATAGGGCAGATACTGAGACATGGCCCACCCATAAAGATTGTTTGCATCTAAATACATTAAGTATTCAGATGGTTTGCTACTGTCAAACTCGCTCAGGTATTTATGATTGGCTTTCGAGTACCTTTGACAGCACTGCACCAAGCCACCGCGAATACCGTTTTGTATGAATCTATACATATCTATATCAGTTAGCAATTGTAGCTCAATTGCTGTTGTCTTGAGCATTGCATCCCAAGACAGCCCAGGTGTCGTATAATAATGAGCTGGGTCGAGTGTGTAAATTTTCTGGCAGATTGCTCTGAAGTTTTGAAACACGTCTGCCAGTAAAAGAACATCTGTCTTGAGATACAACTCCAAATAATCTTTAATGGATTGACATCCGAAAACTGTCCAGACATGTTGAGCATGTGCATAGTCTTCTAGCGAACATTCGGTATTTGAAAGACTATTAAAAAATTTCTCGCGTTGAGGTAAAGTATTCTCGCTTAAACGACTCACCGAATCTAAATATTCGTAAGGGAACACGCCCTTCCTACGGACAAGATTAAATTCATTGTCACGAGGGAAGAACCGTCTGACGCACTCAAATTTGTCCATGGTTAAATTTGCACTTAGTGCATCTAGGCTTGTTGCCATGAAACGATATGTATCAAGAAATCTAATTCAAGATTTTTATCGTGTTCGGCAATGTGCGTATATTTCGACAATGAAATATATAATTCTTTGTTGAGGGGGAGAACCTTTATCTCACCCTCAACTTTATTTAACTCCCTAACGAATAAATGTGAGTCGTATTTCGAGAAGTTGTGGAAAAATACGGGGACAAAAGGTGCAATCTGATAATTAATATTGCAGGCATTATGCGCTGCGCCTCTAAACTGTCCAGTTAAATGACAGTGGTCCCTGACACGATCAGCTCCTAATGGCTTATCACAAATATGGCAGTTGATTGCCATTTTAAACCTATTTTCCTCGATCGGACTCATTGCTAATGGCTTAATTGTCGAGAGATAAGTGGTGTAAATTTCGTTCACGTCTCTAATTAGAGATTTAACGAAATTTACACCAGCGTTATCGCCCGTTTCTAAAACAAATTTGTCGAGGCCAGAATTAAAGGCGCACTTAATCAAATATGAAAACGCTATGGGAACGTGTTCGTTGGTTGCCACTACATTATCGCTAACCCTAGAATTTATGGGCCTAAGCATGCACTCGAAATCAGCATAAACAACAAAAGGTACATTTAAACTACGGTTATAATTTTTAAAACTAACACTTGCCTTTTCCGCCGTTGGCAAGGTGGATACCATTTTCCCACACTGCAGTTTGTGCTCCTCATACAATTTCTGTGTGTGGGAATAATTAAGGCAGGTTGCGCAAAAGAATAGCTCCTCCGTATGTCCGGTTAACTGCTTGCGTACAAGCCTGAAAAATAAAATAAACAAATGTATAAGTATTTTTTCAATATTGAAAAAAATGTAAATAGATTTTAAATACATACCTAGACAAATTCTTTATCCATACAAAATGGGCGCGACCTTCCTCCTCCAACAACATTAGGCTAATGTGCCTCTCCTTCTCCTCCTCTGTTAAATACAGTGGGCCGATCACCGCTCCGATTTCCTCATCGAAGCCGAACACATTAATGCTGACGCTGGGGTTTTGCCTCTCAAACACTTTTATTTGTTTCAAAGCCAGAGGAAACTCCAGGTGCTCAAAATTAAGCGTTAGGTGCTCGCTTATTTGAATGTGTGCGGCTTGTATGTCTCCTATACCATAGCTCGCACACCTGTTCGGGTTGCCTTGCGCTGTTTTGAGGGCAGAAATCAGTGCCCACTTGAAGCAACACTCATCGCTGTTTCTAATATTTATTAGCGCCTTTTTTGCCTTTAGTTGTTTGGGCAATGCAATCCAGCTGGATACTTTTAATGGTGTGTATTTATTAATATTCAACTCCAGTCGAATAATTTTGGAAAGGCTCCAGCCACTCTTCCTTCTCCTGGAATTCATCCATTTTTATCAATATTTGAGCCGCATGATCCACATATACATCATCAAGGCTCATTGCCCGCGTTATAACTCCCATTGCAGTCTGATGGGACTTTACAGACTTGACAACTTCTTCGTCAACGTATTTCACATATTCCGCGAACAGCTCGAAATTTGCTTTCACGGAGGTATGGAAAGTTGTGATGTTGTTTAGCAATGGGAGTAACGCCCGAGCCGCATCATCCATAAACTCCTCAGGCACCAGCACTTCTTCCTTGGCATTGGCGAATGAGTATGTACATATGCGGTTTTTGAAGCCGCTTGAAATCAAATTCACATGCTCATTTTCGGGCGTGAAAACATTGAGCTTGTGTGAATTTGACCTGATGTGCATGCTCCATTTTGCCTGCACGACATGTAAATTGCAGGCGGCGCAATATACAGTAGGCCTCGAGATGAAGTTGGTGGTGGGAGGTCTGGTGACGTAAGGTGGCGTTGGCGTTGGTGGCGAGTGCGTTGCTAGGTCCGGTGACGGAGGCGGCTGCGATGGCGTTGGCGGCGGCGGTGGTGAGGAGTCTTTTGGGGGTGGCGGTAGGTGCGGTGGCGTAGGCGGCGGCGATGGCGTTGGCGGTGGCGGTGGTGAGGAGTCGTTTGGAGATAGGTGGAGGCGGTAATGGCGTTGGCGGCGGCGGTAGTAAACACTCTCTTGGAGCTAGGTCTGTTAGCGATAAGTCCGTTAGCGGTGGCGGTGGGGGGAGCGACGGTGGTCGGGTTAGCGGCGATGATGGCGTTAAGTCCGTTGGCGGGAGCGGCGGTCGGGTAAGCGGTGGCGAAGGCGATAGGTCCGTTGGCGGGGGCGGCGGTCGGGTTAGCGGCGGCGATGGCGATAGGTCCGTTGGCGGGGGCGGCGGTCGGGTTAGCAGCGGCGAAGGCGATAGGTCCGTTGGCGGGGGCGGCGGTCGGGTTAGCAGCGGCGATGGCGTTAAGTCCGTTGGCGGGGGCGGGGGTCGGGTTAGCAGCGGCGGTGGTGGTAGGACCGTTGGCCCGATAAACTACGTTATTAAAGTAGTTGGGGGTGGCGTTGCGATCCATGTTGTTGTTGCTAACACTCACATAGTTGCCCGAAGCAACGTTGGAGATGATGTTGTTGATGTTGTTGTTGTTGTTGTTGAAGACATTTTTGGATTTTTTTTTTATTAAAAAATGAGTTTTTCACACAAAGAATTTGTTTAAAACACACAGATTTTGTTTAAACACAAAAAAATTTTGTTTATAACGCACGAAAATTGGGATTAAAACACAAAGATTTTAGATTTTGAAGACGAGGAACAAATTTGATTGTAGGTTTTCAATACACGATAGTACACAGACTACTGATACTGGCTCAATGAATGTAAGGAGCCTTTATAGACTAGGGATTGTCTGATTTTAATGTCATATTTACTTACAGAATACTAATCACAGGCTCAACAGGTTTGAGAGGGCATAGGGTATAGGGCATAGGGCAAAGGGCATAGGGCAGGATCCGGTGCACCTGCAATACAGTGCGTCTACTATGCACGCTCAAAGTCATAAAACAACCAAAACAATGTAACGAAGAAAGGAGACACCCTAGAAATCACTGTGCCTGTTATTAAAAATTGACACGTAAACCAGAAGTCATAAAACTAGAATAATTATGAGAAAACAAATCCAGAGGCCCATCCATACATTACCTGCATACATGATTACTCCTTGAGCCTTGCCATACACACACACCCACCCTTGTCAGTAGGTGTCTATAGGCGTGAAATTGACGATCGAACCTTTGTGCATCGCCCTTGGGTTCCCACACCGTATAGAAAAATGGGCTGTTAACACTCTTCAGAAAAGGGAGAGTAAATTAAATATTTATAAGTCTGCGCACGTGGCTGATCGGACCCTTATCCCACACCCGAAAAAGAAGCCGAACAAGCCGATGCGTGCACTTGTGCGCACGTGATCGGACCCTATCCCACACCCGAAAAGAGCCGACAACCGATGCGTGCACTTGTGCGCACGTGATCGTCCTTTATCCCACACCCGAAAAAGTAGCCGAACAACCCGATGCGTGCACTTGTGCGCACGTGATCTCATTAGCCCTCACACCTCAAATCGGAATTTTAATGAGCGTCCCTTACCCCATCCCCGGAAAAGTAGTCGAACAAGTCGATGCGTGCACTTGGGTGCACCTGTGTGCACTTGTTCTCATAAGCCCTCACACCTCTAATCCGAATTTTAATGATCGGGCACCCACGCCACAGCCGAAAAGGGAGAGGCAATAAAATTTAACGGCCACTTTCCTCAACTCACCCCTCCACCAAAAGGTCACATAGGCCCATGAAACGATCGCTCTCCCCACCTCCTCTCCCTCAAAAGGGTCACTTGTGCCCATAAAACGATCGCTCCCCCACCTCCTCTCCTTCAAAAGGGTCACTTGCGCCCATAAAACGATCGGTTCCCTCACCCCACCCCCGCAAAAGGGGTCACGTAGCGCCATTAAATGATCGCCCACAAAAAGGGTCAGGGGACCTACATATTAATTAGGGTCACGTACCTGGGGACCTACATATTAATTAGGGTCACGTACCTACACGTAGGGTCATAAATCACTAATTATTCACCCCAGGGTAATAAAAGTGACAGCTACTTCCTGTCACAGAACATACAGTTCCCTACTACTAACGGACATTGATATGTATAGATTCATACAAAATGGTATTCGTGGCGGCCTAGTTCAGTGATGTCAAAGGCAATCAAAAGCCAACCATAAATACCTAGTAATAGAGTATGAGTATGAGAGTATGATTGTAGTAAGCTATTTGAATATTTAATGTAATTAGATCGAAACAACCTGTACGGGTGAGCCATGTCAAAACATCTCCCCTACTCAGGCTTTGAGTGGTTGTCCGAAGACGGACTAACATCATTAGATGTAATAAACATTTCTCCCACCTCAGAATACGGGTACATTCTTCAGGTTGGTTTGATGTATTCGTCGAGTCTGCATGACTTGCTTAACGATCTTCCGTTTTGTCCGCTAAACCAAAAGGTCACACCAACCGCAAACGTAAACAAGTAAGAACGTTGCAGTCGGACGAAACTGACTCTGTATACTCGTTCACAGTACATAGAAGTTATTATTGTTATTTTGGAAAAATATAGAATTTTTAAATTTCACAAGGGCTGAGGTAGGCGGTCCAACATTTTTTGGCTCGATCTGAAAAGAAGGTCACCCAAGCACTGTCTGCCAAATTTAGTGAATCTATCTTTAAAATTGTGGGAGATATAGATTTTCGCGGTTTGTGTGGGCGGGAGTGGACATGCCCGCGAAAATTTTATACGATACGGGCGTTGCCAGCCATCTACATTGAAAATTTGGTGACTCTAGCTGTTCGGAGCAGAACCACTAATTAAAGTCATTTAAAAATATTGTGTTTGCAAGCGAGCGCTCAATGTCAAGCATAACTAATTTTTGTGAAACGGCTCATTTGCATTGTATCAAACTCGAGCTTTATTTGAGCGAGCTTTATCTAAGCGAGCGAGTTACACTCACTTTTTCTGCATTAAGCTGCAGCTGCCTTGCGGCAGCTCGAGGTATCTCCATATTGATCAAGCACGAATAAACATGTAAATCGACATAGCGTGGTCAAAATATAAAAGTGAAACATTCTTGTTGTACATTTCGGCTAAAGGTAGCACAAAATAGTGCTTCCTCTAATCATTTGGTGACCCCGACGTAATTACTCAATTTGGAGGTCGTCTTGCATAATTGTTACACATTTCGGTGTAATTAAGACAATTCGTTTTAAAACGGCTTGCGCACAAGTAGGTGCCTACATACATACGCGAACGGGCTCCTTCATACACGTACACATCGAACGGTGTTTATGCGTCCACGCTTTGAACACATATTTTCAACTTTTCGGCAATACAGTACATAAAGAATAAAGAATAAAGGCATAAGTGAAGTCGGCATATGCAAGGCAATGTCAGTGCATATCTTTAACTTTGATCTGACCTACTTGCTGCCAACTAGTGTACTTCCACGTAGGCCCATGACAAGACGCTTGCTCATAACGTAACAACAATGAAAAAGAAGACAATTATTCGGCGCGTCGGTTTGTGGTTTAAATTACAATTTCGTGCCAATATTGTGCTGTTTGGTCAACATAAAGCATAAGCTGTCAAAACTAATCTTCAATGACTGAAGAGCAACTGGCTATTATCCCGCCTGGTGATGCAGCAATTGACATTATGTTTTACAAGGCAAAGGCCGTATCAATGCTACGGCAATTGGTCTCAATGAACGAGTTTTTGGCCGCTGACGAGCTGAAACAGTTTGATGCAGCGGACTTTCAGGTACGCCTAGAAGCCGTAGAGCGTTTGACGTGACGACTTTGAACGCGTGTAGTCCACTCTGAAGAAGCTCGATCTACAAGAGCTCATCAGCGACTCTCGACAGAGCTTCGCGGAGATGTACTACGAGATAAAATCCAAGCTGTCGCATCAGCTTGACTGCCACCGAAGGTCCACAGTTGCCAACTCTATATCAGTTCTCCACGGCATTAGTGACCAAAGTGCAGCATTCACTTTTGCAGCATTCACTTCTGTACCTTGCGTGGTTTGGCGGACAAAGTTAACTCACGTCTGCGTGCGCTAAATACAATGGCCGGACCATTTTCTGTCCAAATGCACAAGATTTCTAAATTTGTCCCCAAATTTGCGATGCAAGGAACCAAAAAGGCTGCATCTTGCTTAAACTGCCTGCGCAAAGGGCATGCGCTGTAGCATTGCAGATCAGGGCATTGTAAGCGTTATCAAGCCAAGCACCACACGCTACTTCATGCAGATGGGAATTCACCTCATATTGGAGCGCAGGCCGCTTCTACATCATCGACTCAACCGCAAGCCTCGTCTACCCTCATCTCGACTTCTTTGTCTAAGCCTCCGCCCAAGCCTCTGAGACCCAATCAGACCGACTAAATGCTGCTTGCTACTGCCATTATTTACGTCCGCAAAAATGGTCGAATTTCAGGAGAGGGGAAGTGGCTGGAGCCTTTCTAAAATTATTCGTCAGGAGTTGAAAATTAATAAATATACCCCATTGAAAGTATCCAGCTGGATTAAGTTGCCTAAAACGCTAAAGACAAAAAAAGAGCGTTAGTTGACATCAGGAATACTGAAGCATTCTGCTTTAAGTGGGAGATTATATCGGTAGCTGTGGCTATGGAATAGAGGATATCCAAGCATCTAACATTGAAATAAGTGTGCACCTCCCCATTAATTTTGAACACGTGGAGTTCAAAGTCTTGAGAAACGAAACCACAGCATAAGTATAAATGTATTTGGGTTTGACTCGGAAATTGGAACAGTGATCGGACAATTGTGTTTGACGGAGGAGGAGAAGCAAACACACATAAGCTAAATGCTGTTGGAGGAGGAAGGTCGAGCCCATTTCGTATGGATAAAGATTTTGTCAAGGTATGTACTCAAAATATATTTAAACATTAACAGTAGGCAAAATATTAAAAAATTCTTTAATTTATTTTTCAGACTGGTGGGCAAGCAGATATACGGAGAAACTCTTATATTGCGCAACCTGCCTAAACTATTCCCACACCAAGAAATTGTATGAGGAGCACAAACAACAGTGTGAGAAAATGGTGTCGACCTTGCCAGCGGAGGAAAGAGCAAGTGTTAGTTTTAAAAATTATAATCATAGTTCACGCTGATTTTGAGTGCATGCTTAGGCCCATGCACGCAAGGGTTAGTGGGAGTCTAGTGGCAACTGATAAGCACGTTCCCATAGCATTCTCATAATTAATTAAATGCGCCTTTAATTCTGAATTAGATAATTTTGTGTTAGAAACGGGAGTTAACGCAGGTGTAAATTTCGTTAAATCTCTAATAAGGGATGTAAACGAAATTTTAACCACTTATCTCTCGACCGATGATAATGAGTCCGGCAGAAGAAAATAGCTTCAAAATATCCATCAATTGCCACATTTGTGAAATGATCGTGTCAGGGACCACTGCCATTTAACTGACCAGTTTAGAGGCGCAGTGCATAATGTCTACAACATAAATTACCAAATTGCACCTTTTGTATTTTTCCACAACTTCTCAGAATATGACTCGCATTTATTCGTTAGGGAATTGAATAAAGTTGAGGGTAAGATAAAGGTTCTCCCCCTAAACAAAGAATTGTACATCTCGCTGTCATTATTCACCCACATTGCCTCCCACGATAAAAATCTTGAAATATGATTTCTAGATACATCGTTTTATGGCAACAAGTTTAGATGCACTAAGTGCAAACTTGAGTGTTGAGAAATTTGAATGTGTGAGGCGTTTCTTCCTCCTTGACAATGAATTTGATCTTGTCCGTAGGAAGGAGCTGATTCCCTGCGAATATTTAGATTCGAAAAATCGCTTAAGCGAGAGCTCTCTACCTCCACGAGGAACAGTACTTCAATAGCCTGAGTGTCCTGAAGAAGAGTATGCGCATGCTCAACATATCTGGTCTGTTTTTGGATATCAAACCACAAAAGACTACATGGAATACAAGGCCGACGTTCTTTTGCTAGCTGATGTTTTCCAAAACCCCAGAGAAATTTGTCAGAAAATTTACTCTCTCGAACCAGCCCACTACTATACAACACCTGGGCTGTCTTGCGATGCAATGCTCAAGTCAACAGAAACTGAGCTACAATTGCTAACGGACATTGATATGTATAGATTCATACAAAATGGTATTCGTGGCGGCCTAGTTCAGTGATGTCAAAGGCAATCAAAAGCCAACCATAAATACCTAGTATTAGAGTATGAGTATGAGAGTACGACTGTAGTAAGCTATTTGAATATTTAATGTATTTAGATCGAAACAACCTGTACGGGTGAGCCATGTCAAAACATCTCCCCTACTCAGGCTTTGAGTGGTTGTCCGAAGACGGAATAACATCATTAGATGTAATAAACATTTCTCCCACCTCAGAATACGGGTACATTCTTCAGGTTGGTTTGATGTATTCGTCGAGTCTGCATGACTTGCTTAACGATCTTCCGTTTTGTCCGCTAAACCAAAAGGTCACACCAACCGCAAACGTAAACAAGTAAGAACGTTGCAGTCGGTCGTAACTGACTCTGTATACTCGTTCACAGTACATAGAAGTTATTATTGTTATTTTGGAAAAATATAGAATTTTTAAATTTCACAAGGGCTGAGGTAGGCGGTCCAACATTTTTTGGCTCGATCTGAAGAGAAGGTCACCCAAACACTGTCTGCCAAATTTAGTGAATCTATCTTTAAAATTGTGGGAGATATAGATTTTCGCGGTATGTGGGGGCGGGAATGGACATGCCCGCGAAAATGGCGTTGCCAGCCATCTACATTGAAAATTTGGTGACTCTAGCTGTTCGGAGCAGAACCACTAATTAAAGTCATTTAAAAATATTGTGTTTGCAAGCGAGCGCTCAATGTCAAGCATAACTAATTTTTGTGAAACGGCTCATTTGCATTGTATCAAACTCGAGCTTTATTTGAGCGAGCTTTATCTAAGCGAGCGAGTTACACTCACTTTTTCTGCATTAAGCTGCAGCTGCCTTGCGGCAGCTCGAGGTATCTCCATATTGATCAAGCACGAATAAACATGTAAATCGACATAGCGTGGTCAAAATATAAAAGTGAAACATTCTTGTTGTACATTTCGGCTAAAGGTAGCACAAAATAGTGCTTCCTCTAATCATTTGGTGACCCCGACGTAATTTCTCAATTTGGAGGTCGTCTTGCATAATTGTTACACATTTCGGTGTAATTAAGACAATTCGTTTTAAAACGGCTTGCGCACAAGTAGGTGCCTACATACATACGCGAACGGGCTCCTTCATACACGTACACATCGAACGGTGTTTATGCGTCCACGCTTTGAACACATATTTTCAACTTTTCGGCAATACAGTACATAAAGAATAAAGAATAAAGGCATAAGTGAAGTCGGCATATGCAAGGCAATGTCAGTGCATATCTTTAACTTTGATCTGACCTACTTGCTGCCAACTAGTGTACTTCCACGTAGGCCCATGACAAGACGCTTGCTCATAACGTAACAACAATGAAAAAGAAGACAATTATTCGGCGCGTCGGTTTGTGGTTTAAATTACAATTTCGTGCCAATATTGTGCTGTTTGGTCAACATAAAGCATAAGCTGTCAAAACTAATCTTCAATGACTGAAGAGCAACTGGCTATTATCCCGCCTGGTGATGCAGCAATTGACATTATGTTTTACAAGGCAAAGGCCGTATCAATGCTACGGCAATTGGTCTCAATGAACGAGTTTTTGGCCGCTGACGAGCTGAAACAGTTTGATGCAGCGGACTTGCAGGTACGCCTAGAAGCCGTAGAGCGTTTGACGTGACGACTTTGAACGCGTGTAGTCCACTCTGAAGAAGCTCGATCTACAAGAGCTCATCAGCGACTCTCGACAGAGCTTCGCGGAGATGTACTACGAGATAAAATCCAAGCTGTCGCATCAGCTTGACTGCCACCGAAGGTCCACAGTTGCCAACTCTATATCAGTTCTCCACGGCATTAGTGACCAAAGTGCAGCATTCACTTTTGCAGCATTCACTTCTGTACCTTGCGTGGTTTGGCGGACAAAGTTAACTCACGTCTGCGTGCGCTAAATACAATGGCCGGTACACAGGAACTTGCGTATGGCCTGCTCATTCACCTTATTACTGATAAGTTAGATCAAAACACACTTGAGCGGTGGTGCCCAAATGGAATGTCAACGTTTTTGGAAAAAAGAGGCCGCATGATGGAGAATTTGGAAAGTGCTATGGTTCAGCAAACAACTAGCCAACAGGTGAGCAGATGCTCAAATAAATCGAATCGTAGTACTCTTGTTGCGTCCTCTAACAATGCGCATCCTACATGCATACTCTGTGAGTAAAAGGACCATTTTCTGTCCAAATGCACAAGATTTCTAAATTTGTCCCCAAATTTGCGATGCAAGGAACCAAAAAGGCTGCATCTTGCTTAAACTGCCTGCGCAAAGGGCATGCGCTGTAGCATTGCAGATCAGGGCATTGTAAGCGTTATCAAGCCAAGCACCACACGCTACTTCATGCAGATGGGAATTCACCTCATATTGGAGCGCAGGCCGCTTCTACATCATTGACTCAACCGCAAGCCTCGTCTACCCTCATCTCGACTTCTTTGTCTAAGCCTCCGCCCAAGCCTCTGAGACCCAATCAGACCGACTAAATGCTGCTTGCTACTGCCATTATTTACGTCCGCAAAAATGGTCGAATTTCAGGAGAGGGGAGTGGCTGGAGCCTTTCTAAAATTATTCGTCAGGAGTTGAAAATTAATAAATATACCCCATTGAAAGTATCCAGCTGGATTAAGTTGCCTAAAACGCTAAAGACAAAAAAAAGAGCGTTAGTTGACATCAGGAATACTGAAGCATTCTGCTTTAAGTGGGAGATTATATCGGTATTTAAAAATCCTCAAGGCAACGCAAACAGATGCACTAGCTACGGAATAGAGGATATCCAAGCATCTAACATTGAAAGAAGTGTGCACCTCCCCATTAATTTTGAACACGTGGAGTTCAAAGTCTTGAGAAACGAATCCACAGCATAAGTATAAATGTATTTGGGTTTCACTAGGAAATTGGAACAGTGATCGGACAATTGTGTTTGACGGAGGAGGAGAAGCAAACACACTTAAGCTAAATGCTGTTATTTTTCAGACTGGTGGGCAAGCAGATATACGGAGAAACTCTTATATTGCGCAACCTGCCTAAACTATTCCCACACCAAGAAATTGTATGAGGAGCACAAACAACAGTGTGAGAAAATGGTGTCGACCTTGCCAGCGGAGGAAAGAGCAAGTGTTAGTTTTAAAAATTATAATCATAGTTCACGCTGATTTTGAGTGCATGCTTAGGCCCATGCACGCAAGGGTTAGTGGGAGTCTAGTGGCAACTGATAAGCACGTTCCCATAGCATTCTCATAATTAATTAAATGCGCCTTTAATTCTGAATTAGATAATTTTGTGTTAGAAACGGGAGTTAACGCAGGTGTAAATTTCGTTAAATCTCTAATAAGGGATGTAAACGAAATTTTAACCACTTATCTCTCGACCGATGATAATGAGTCCGGCAGAAGAAAATAGCTTCAAAATATCCATCAATTGCCACATTTGTGAAATGATCGTGTCAGGGACCACTGCCATTTAACTGACCAGTTTAGAGGCGCAGTGCATAATGTCTACAACATAAATTACCAAATTGCACCTTTTGTATTTTTCCACAACTTCTCAGAATATGACTCGCATTTATTCGTTAGGGAATTGAATAAAGTTGAGGGTAAGATAAAGGTTCTCCCCCTAAACAAAGAATTGTACATCTCGCTGTCATTATTCACCCACATTGCCTCCCACGATAAAAATCTTGAAATATGATTTCTAGATACATCGTTTTATGGCAACAAGTTTAGATGCACTAAGTGCAAACTTGAGTGTTGAGAAATTTGAATGTGTGAGGCGTTTCTTCCTCCTTGACAATGAATTTGATCTTGTCCGTAGGAAGGAGCTGATTACCTGCGAATATTTAGATTCGAAAAATCGCTTAAGCGAGAGCTCTCTACCTCCACGAGGAACAGTACTTCAATAGCCTGAGTGTCCTGAAGAAGAGTATGCGCATGCTCAACATATCTGGTCTGTTTTTGGATATCAAACCACAAAAGACTACATGGAATACAAGGCCGACGTTCTTTTGCTAGCTGATGTTTTCCAAAACCCCAGAGAAATTTGTCAGAAAATTTACTCTCTCGAACCAGCCCACTACTATACAACACCTGGGCTGTCTTGCGATGCAATGCTCAAGTCAACAGAAACTGAGCTACAATTGCTAACGGACATTGATATGTATAGATTCATACAAAATGGTATTCGTGGCGGCCTAGTTCAGTGATGTCAAAGGCAATCAAAAGCCAACCATAAATACCTAGTATTAGAGTATGAGTATGAGAGTTCGACTGTAGTAAGCTATTTGAATATTTAATGTATTTAGATCGAAACAACCTGTACGGGTGAGCCATGTCAAAACATCTCCCCTACTCAGGCTTTGAGTGGTTGTCCGAAGACGGAATAACATCATTAGATGTAATAAACATTTCTCCCACCTCAGAATACGGCACTACTTATCGCACAAGCATTGCTAATCGGGCATAGGGGAATCATCACTCGCATTTGACAAGTCGGTTGACATCGTCACTCAATCCCAAAATGGCATTTATAGGGCTCTATTCGTCGCGGTTGTAACGCACACGATTACCGACTGCCAGCCCCATGCTGATTTGAATGCGACCGAATGGAACATTCCAAACAACATTGCTCTTGTTGACCCGCTATTTTTCAAGTCCCAATGTATCGACTTACTGCTTGGCGCAAAACTCTTTTTAGATCTCCTTTGCATTGGGCACCTTCGAGTAGCAAGCAATCTACCAGCACTTCAAAAAACCAGACTCGGATGTGTTGCATCTGGAATCCTCTCAGCTGCAAAGGAAAGCCATTCTACCTTGACTGCACTTTGCAAACAGCCTAGTTCGCAACCGGATGCAAACACCTTAACTGAATTCGTCAAACGCTTTGGGAAAAAGACAACTGCTGTGGTCTTGAATCATCAGGCAGTATTCTGTTCGTCTTTCAGCTAAACAAATTTTGACCTCTTGGCGACTCGTATGATCGGGCTTTGCGTCGATTCAATGCCTGGAGGCAAACTTGCCAGAACTCGACACTTAAAACGCAATACTCAGCATTCATGCAAGAGTACATCGAGATGGGTCACATGCTTGCTATTATGTAGACAGGAAAGCTACCCGTAATACTTCACAACAACCAAACTGCGCGTTGTTTTCGATGGCTCTGCCAAAACAACATCAGCCGCCTCGGCAAATGATCTATTGCCTGCAGGCCCTTCAATACAGCCAAAATTATTCAATACGCTGTTTCGGTTCCGCCTCGTCAAGGTGGCATTATGTGGTGACATCTGTAAGATGTACCGTTGCGTGCGTATGGAACATCCGGATGAGTATCTTCAGTGTATCCTGTGGCGCGACAATCCAGCAGACGATGTCAAAGTCTACGCATTGACCACAGTTACCTATGGTACAAAATCAGAACATTTTCTGGCTATTCAAGCCATGCACCAATTGGCGCTTGATGAAGAGGCCTCTCTGCCAATTGGAGCTAAGATCGTGCGCAGAGACTTACACGTCGATGACCTCATTTCTGGAAGCAACGATGTCGAAGAGGTAGCTCGAATTGGTCGTCAAGTCAAAGAACTATTGCGCAGAGGTCACTTTCCTATTTCAAAATGGTGCTCAAACGATCCAGCTGCTCTAGAAGGCTAACCAGACTCGGATCGAGAATAAATGCTGCAGTTTCACGATGTAACTGACATTGCCAAAATTCTCGGATTGGCGTGGGACCCAAACTTTGATAAGCTGTTGTTTAATTTTGCAAAAATCGTGCCCGAAGTAGCGTCAACTAAACGCGCAATCTTATCAATCATAGCATGATTCTGCGACCTTCTCGGATTGATTTCGCCAATCATTACAAAGCTGAAGATATTCCTGCAGGTCCAGTGGAAGGAGAAGCTTAGCTGGGATGAAGGCTTGCCGCTATCTTTGCACACCCAATGGCTAAAGCTAATATCGCAAATTCCGATCGTCACTTTCATCAAGTTCCCTCGCTTCCTGTTGCTGCTTTATGCTAAATGAGATATACATGCATTCTGTGATGCCAGCATAGCCGCATATCTATTAGCAGTACATCTGTTGGCCGAGCTCGTAGCAAGCATAGCTCAAAGTGTGCCATTTGCATGTACATTTCATTGCTGGTCCGATTCAACTCGAGAAACACAACATATTTCAACATTTCTCCAACAGAGTCGCACAAATACAGGAGCTAACAGGGAAGATGACTTGGCATAACGTGCCATCGCAAATGAACCCGGCTGACATCCTATCACGTGGTTGTGCAGCGCTTGAGCATTTGGAGTTTAAACTCTGGCACAAGGGCCCTGCATTTCTACGCTCTGCGTGCCTGCCATGTTGAGCTGCCCGAGCGACGCCGTCAAGTTTTGATTTCCTCTCAAAGAATTGACATGTTTGTCGGCTGCAAATACCAAAACTCGTTTGGTAAACTTCAACGTGTCTTCGGCTATGTATATCATTTTATATCGCACAGGCACAAGGATCGACCTCGTCATAGTGGACCTCTCACAATCAGCGATATCAAAAAAGGCACACATTTGCTGATAAGAGCCATTCAGATGGTCCATTTCGCTGACGAGTATAAGTTGTTGCGCTTGCAGAAGGAAATCTCGCCCAAAAGCAAGCTGTTTTCACTGTTGATGATTCACTGATTCGCGTTGGCGGCCGCCCCCAAAACTCATACTTGGACTTTGAGGCCCGGCATCCAATGCTGCTACCGACGCAGCACCCAGTCACGTGCGCTATCATCATGTTCTTTCATCACAAATTCCTGCACGCTGGGCCGCATCGGCCATATCGCTATATCGCTATATTAATATACTCTCGCTACTAAAGCTTCACATTTGGAGGTGGTTGAGGACCTATCTACGCCATCAGTCATCGCTGCTCTAAAACGTTTCATTAGCAGCAGAGGCAAGCCCAACAAAATGTGGTCGGACAATGCCACAAATTTTGTCGGAGCAAAGAATGAGTTGGCTCTTTTTCAGCGATCCTCAAAACACGGAGTTCCTCACCGCGTGCACGGCCATCGGGATCAGTTGGCACTTCATCCCGCCGCGCTTCCCGTGGTGGCTTGTGGGAAGCTGCCGTGAAAGCTGCAAAGTACCACTTTTACCGTGTCGTTGGAGTAACCGTTCTGACATTTCATGAGCTATGCACCCTCCTTTGTGAAATCTCTGCCATGTTAAACTCACGACGTCTCTTTCCCATTTCAGAAAATCCAAGCGACCTGGAAATTCTCACGCCTGGCCACTTCCTCATTGGCTCGGCGTGTGCTGCAATAGACGAGCGTGATGTGACGCATCTAAGCATAGATCGCTTAGGGCGATCTGCAGCTGCAGCAGACGTTTTGGTGGAAATGGAGCACAACCTATCTGTCACTGCTTCAGGAGCGTAGCAAGTGGCGTCCCTCAGCACCCAACCTGCAAGTGGGTGTAATTGTCCTGCTCAAAGCCGACAACCTTCCACCGCTACGATGGCACCTGGGCCGGGTCGACAGAATCACCCACGGAAAATACGGTGTTGTTCGTGTTGCAGTCATCCGCACAGCCAGTGGCCTGGTCAAGTGAGCAGTTAGCAAGATCGATATTCTGCCCGTTGAGATCACGTCGGTTAGAAGCACGCTTTTTCCAACAGGGGAGCATGTTCGGAGCAGAACCACTAATTAAAGCCATTTAAAAATATTGTATTTCAATTATGAAGCCAGCGCTGAATGTCAAGCTAAACTCATTTTTGTGAAAGGGCTCCTTTGCATTGTATTAAACTCTTGCTTTATTTGAGCGTGCTTTATCTAAGCGAGCAAGTTACACTCACTTTTTCTGCACTGAGCTGCAGCTGCCTTTCGGCAGCTCTTCAAATTGATCAAGCACAAATAAACATGTTAATCGACACAGCGTGGTGGAAATATGTAAGTGAAATATTTTTGTTGTACATTTCGGCTAAATGTAGCAGAAAATAGTGCTTCCTTTAAACACTAGCATTAAAACTGTAAGAGATATAGGCTTTTGCACTGTGCGGGGGCGGGAGTGTTAAGATTTTTGTGCCACGCCTATTGGGAGGCTGGCAAACCGATAACATGTAACTCCACTTCAAATCGCAATTCGATGAAAGCTCAATATCTCCCACATTATTAAAGTTAGATTCCCCAAATTTGGTATGTAAATTTCTGGTAACCTCCTCTAAAAATTGCCTCCTCTTAAGATCGAGCCCAAATATGTTGGACACGCCTACCTCAGCCCCAAGGAAATTGAACAAGTAAGAACGTTGCAGTCGTACATAGAAGTTATTATTGCTATTTTGGAAAAATATAGAATTTTGAAATTTCGTATTTAAAGCGGGTGCGCACTATTCTACCTATAAAAGTTGGTGAATTTAGCTCAAAAACTGTGGGAGAAAAAGCCATTTCCGACTTTTTAAGATAAGAATTTTTAAATTTCGTTGGGGCTGAGGTAGGCGTGTCCAACATTTTTTGGCTTGAGCTTATGAGGAGGTTACCCAAACACTGTCTGCCAAATTTATTGAATCTAGCTTTACAATTGTGGGAGACATAGATTTTCGCGGTTTGTGGGGGCGGGAGTGGGCGTGATAGGGAAATTTTCTTACCGAGCCATAAAATGAGTGACCAGCCATCTACCTTTAACATTTTGTGACTCTAGCTCGAAAATTGTGGGAGATATAGCTATTTGCGATTTGCGGGGGTGGGGGTGGGCGTGGCCAGGACATTTTTTTTTATATTTAAAGGGCGTTACCAGCCATCTACCTTGAAAATTAGGTGACTTTAGTTTTAAAACTGTCAGAGATATATGCTTTTGCGGGGGCGGGAGTGGACGGGGGTGCTTGTGGGTGGGAAATTTTTGTATCCGTATTTAAGGGCTTGACCACTAATCTACCTCTATAATTTGCTGACTCTAGCTCAAAAACTGTGGGAGAAAAAGCCATATCCGTTTTTTTAAGGCGGGGTGGCGAGGGGGTGTTTTATTGGGCGTGGCCGGGATATTAGGGTTGCACGTTTTGGAAGAGGATACCGGCAATCTACATACCAAATTTGATGACCCTTAATCGAATTGCGATTAAGGTGTATCGACATGTTATCGATTTTCCGGCCTCCCAGTGGGCGTGGCACAAAAATCTTGACACTTCGTCTGAAGTAGATAACTACAAGTAAATATCCAAAATTTCAAGTCCCTATCTTCAATAGCGCCGAAAATATTTCGTTCATCCGGACAGACGGACGGACAGCATGACGGACAGTGCACAAAACCAATATACTAGTTTCACTTCGTGAACGAGTATAAAAACAACAAGAGGCTTTGAAACAAACTGACCCCGTTGTGTTCAGAACAGAAAGTACAAGCAGATTTGGGAACCTCGCCTCTAATAATGGGTGGTCCACAAGGACAATCTCAAATAGAAATTAAGAGTAAAAATTAACACGCAGTAATTTTTATAGATTTCCAGTCGTTCTTGCTGGTTTAAGCTTACGTTTTTAGCCGTACTGGCGGTAGCGTATGCTCGGATCACCGATTACTCACGCTCGAATTACAATCCTGTATTGGACGCAAATGTATTAATATGGCAACAAAGGATTTTATTAGTCAGTCTAGCAATTTAACAGACCTAACCAATATGGTAGATGAAACAGAAAAGTTGTCCGACATGTTTCCCCAGTTGCATATGAGAAAACTCTTAGAGGTTGATGTCGATCACGTTAGAAGCCTTTGTCCGTTGTTAAAGTGCACCATAGGATGGCCAGAAGCTTACACTTCTTGGGCACTGTACTAAAGGTGCTTGCAGGCATTCCAGGCGCGTCCGATTTCGAAAGGATTAGAATGTCTGTGTTAAGGCAAATTGAATCAAACAATAGACAGGCAAGAAATAGAATGATCATAACAGAAGTGCAAAACCTAATACTCACGATCACGCTCGCTAAATCAGGCATAGTAAGTTCCACCATTTTTAACCATAATGACTTGAAATCACTACTTAATGTACATCCCTCAGAAGTCCAAATAGTTAGCTTTATGGAAGCGTCTACTATAAAAGTCGTACAGTCCGAAAACATTGTTCATGTACTAATAGCATTTCGCAAAGTCAAACTCATCTGTAGAAATATCACAATATTCCTCGTATCCCACTAACATATAATTCCACAGCTGCAAGACAACATCATAGCTGAGTGCAACGGCAAAATCTTGGCGGTCTAGGAGTGCACCATGACTAACTTTAGTGCGATCTGCAAAACAGCAAAAGGCCAAACCTGCGCTCGAGCGTTACACGCTGGTATAACAGCTAACTGCCGTTCTCTACCCAGCGACCTAAGACCCATCAGTCAAGTGGACGACTCCGTGATAATTATAAGCGAGAGACAATCTAGAAATCGAAATTAATGGCACCTATCTCGGCACATTTGAGCATTTCGCCGTGGTCAACAGCACCAATTTCTTCAATCAACGTGAAATGTTAAGGCCAGTTGAAGCGGAGTCCCCATTGCTCACTATCATCAGTCATGACCCAATACTCAGCATACCACAGCTCCAAAGGATGAATGGCAAAATTTAGAAATCATCCAAGACATCAAAGAAAAGCTGGAGTCGACCGGGTCACACGCAAACTGGCTCACCATTGGTATCGTTTTGGGCACCGCCTGCAGTTGTTTCAGTATCATCTATCATCTCCTTTAGTGGCGACAAGCTTCGAAGAAATTAGAAGAAGCCATCGGGAAATTTAACGTAACCGGGCACGCTCATGAACTAAGTGGGTGGATAGTTAACAAATAGCCCTCTCTTGCTAGGCCCCTTATATTTATAGATACCCTCGCATGGGCATTCTGTTGACAAACCAGTGCAATGCCCAGCTACAAAGTAGTCGCTGGTAACATGACACTTGCCAGAGTCGCAAGTTGAATTGTTTATCAGCTATGCTGAGTCGGTATTGCCGGCTTTGATTTCGTCAGCTTATACTTATGGTTTTGGCATTAGCTTTAGGTTTCAGATCCAACAATTTTTAGTTTTGTATGAACATTCGATTGTAAAACATTAAAGCGAAGTCAAGCTTTCCACCCTAATCGTCTTAAGAAGACATTCACATTCAATCATGGCCCAATCTGGCTAGCAACCTGCCCAAAAGACTTATTTGGATTCAACTATAACTCGATCTAACCAGCAACCTGCCCAGAAGACTTATTTGGATTCAACTATAACTCAATTTGACCAGTAGTTTGCCCAGAAGAGATATTTTGCATGCCAGCCGCACAGTCTGTACAGTATAGTTTGGAAGTCATATGTCGCCATTTGTGCATGCCTGCAGCACTGTCTGGATTCTTATAGTTTTTGAAACGCCCATAAGTGCAAGCCTGCCGCACAGCCTGGATTACTATAGAGAAAAACCATATACATATACATATTAAAAATTAATTTAGTTTTATATCTTTATGCAAAGATTAAGTAAGCGTATTAATAAGGGAAACCGCCCAATAGACTTGGATTAACAACGATGTCTGAACAACAAATGGACGCTGGTAATCGCAACCTGGAGACACCGATGCAAGCGCACCTCACCTGCAGCAGGTGCCACCGCCGCCAGTTCTAATGCCAATCCGTCGCCACAGCATGAAGAAAACGGTTGCCAGTCACCACAGAACAGCAATCAACCACACAGCTCTCCAAATAAACAGGATTCCAAAAGCACAGAAGTATTGTCACAGGAGCAAAGGATAAAAGATCTCGAGAGAAACGTCGAACTGACGGTCCAGTTACATAACAACAAAGACACGGTGATAAATATGCTTAGCCAGCATTACGGTCGACCTGTGGTAGTTATTCGTAGCCAAATAAATAAAGTACGTAGGTTTCCATCAATAGAATACAATAAGTTTAGCGAATTGATTGACCTCAGTGTGATGACCACAAATCTAGCAGCATTTTTTTATGGTTTACAGTTTACGGTCAAAAGAGTGAGCAAAGCCAGCATATAATTAATTATGAAGATAAGAATTCAAAGAGATATGTCCTATACGATTCGAATCATTGAATATATAAATGTGAAGCCTTTAGTAATAAATCTGTGCAAGAGCGATGGAGACTTGTGAAGGCACAACATCTATGCTTCTGCTGCCTGCGCTCAGGGGATAGAATACAGAGCTGCACAAACAGCCGAGAAATAAAGTCAAGTGGTTTTACGTGAGCTCCTGCCACGATGGCTTAATCTGACGGTCCCAAGGACAGGATTAATTTAAGCGTCAATCAGCGCCCCGTTGGAACATAAATTCTGCAGGTACCAATTTGAAGACACTACTGTTTGGTCGTGACTTCCACCTTGGTTTGGAGGGAGGCCTACCCAATCCTCTTCCGATCTATGAGTCACGGCACCCGGTTGTATAACGTCGAGCTAAGGCTCCACATGCATTTGGATGTTAAGCCACAGCCACGAAACTCCCCGAAGGTCCGCAACTAAAAACCAGGACGGAACAAGTTCCGCGGGCTCCTGATTACGCGTGGTACCAGAAAACAAGCCTGCGGTCAGGCCGCGTACCGCGAAGGATACTTCCAATTTTAACTCCAAACGGTGTTACGGGTTGGTGACCTAAAAGGATTTCGGTTCATGTTCATGGACACGAGTTTCTCATTGTGAGGAGCGAGGCCTATTCCTTCCTCTTCCGCAAATGACGGCATTACCAGTTGATCAAAGGGTGGTTTGAAGGTATGACCGAACCACCCTGCATGCCTTAACCAAAACCTGATTATCGTTTCCAAATACATATTGAAATTTATGCAAAATGCCGGAGTTCCTGTCTACTTTCAACATCGTGGCTCCACTTTATGTAGCATACTAATAAAATTGAATGAAAGTCTTTGCCATAAAAGGTGAGCGTACACTATTTAAAGTTAGTTTGATCCAATTGTCAACCAAAAGGGTTATATTATGCAGATCTTCAGTTAAAAGTAAAGTGTGTGAAAAAATGAAATACGGTTATCCGATTTAAGCGAAAATTATAGAAACGACGAATAAATAGATTTAACTCGATTATGCTTTGAAATTTGTAAAAAGATGGGTAGAGATGGGTATTTTAAAAAAATAGTCTGGCGTATAAGTAGGCCTCAGTACCAAAACCTTATTCAGCCATAAATTTGCTTTGAAGAAGTACAGTCCAGAAATGGGGATAATTTCTAAATTTGGCATTACATCTATTATAAAGAAAATTGACAATATTCTAACACAGTATGATGGAGTAATTTTTGCTCACCACCAAAAGCTGATTGCGGAATATAGAGAATATATCATCAAATACGAGATATGTAAAATTACAACATCGCAATGCAGAGAGCATTTCACGATATGCTCCTGGTCATCATGGTCATCATCATCATAAAAAACTGGAACGTCTTATATCACAGTGTAATAAATTACCAAATATAATAATAAATAAAAATATTTAATCCGAAGCCAGAATAATGTAAACAAATTGTAAACACGAATAAAACACGAAATAAAGTGACAAAAACTTGTAGAATAAAAAACTGTTGTCTATATCTGTTCGGTCTACAGCTGATATTAAGCGTGAGCGTAGTGACAGCAAAGAGAACGAATACGAGAGAACACAGATAAAAGCTCAGTCCAGTTACTTTGGTTATCTATAGTAGATTAGTTTCAAGCTTTGAAAATGTGCGAGCTTAGCAACAGCGTGAGTTTTTAAGCTACTATGAAGTCTGAAAGCGTCAGTCCAAAGAATCGGACGCACCTTCTGTGCAGCTATGAATTAAGTAACAAAACATTTAGGTGAAGTTCAATAAATTGAAGTACTCCAAAATCCACCAATCGTTAAAACGTTCCAAGCTGCCTAGGTAGCTAACTACGCCGCAGGCCACAGCATATTTACGTGCAGTTTGGGGCTCCGCACATGGCGCAGCCGATCTCCAACATATTTCTGGTGCCGAAACCCGGGAAGGGTTATTATTAACGATTGGACTTTGGATTCTGGATTGTGGTGGCAGTGCGACTTAACTGAAGGGTGAGTGCAATTCAATTCTGGCGTTTTAGTTAAGGTGTGAAAAATGCCCGAAAATCTCTTGTACTTAACCTTTGAGCAATCTGCATTGCTTGATTCATTAGAGAAGTCGTTGAAAAAATATAACGCCGATGAATCGGTACATACGGAGACACACTTAGAAGCCAGACTGGAGACACTGGCAGAAATTAATGCAGAGTTCAAACACAACCACCAGCAGCTTGCACGTGCGCGAGACAACGAGCAGATGAAATCAAGGTATTTTAATTCAGCAATTAGAGATGTGTTTGAGGAAACGTACGTCGTGGGCAAGTAAGGGTAGAATGGGAACGTTTGCTATCGTCATCGCAAGACTTACCAACATTTGAAGAAATTTGTGTTGACCTCGATGCTCAATATAGAACGATGATTATCGGTATCGTCGGGTAGTTGCGAGGGAACGCCATCAAGGGATGGGCAAGCCGAAGAGACGTAAAAGCACAGGCAGAGAACTGTATAGTTAGCGATAACGAGGAACATTACATTGGAACATGTTAGGTATTCCACGATATGAGTGTGTCGGAGCGTAAGGCAGTTGTATTAAAGCATCGGCTATGCTATAAATGTCTTAATCCGAATCATCAAGTGGCTGCATGAGACAGTCAACGAAATTGCGCACGGTGCGCGGAGCGACATCATACTCTAATCCACATGGTTCGATCGCGTAGTCAGATGAATACGCCCAGGAGTGACACTCCGAGGAAGCTGAATACAGATGTTCAGCAAGTCTCTACCAATTTCATAAATGGAAGGCATGACCACTTGCCTCCTACAAGGCAGGAGGTTTTGTTGCCAATAGCAATGGTGCTCGTTGATTCCAAGGATGGATACCCTCTACAGTTTCGAGTTTTCTTGGATCATTTATTTCAGAGAACGCAGCCCATCAATTACGGCTATCTAGAAAAAGGGTTCATATAAAAATTAACGGCTTGGCAAATTCAAAAATTACAGAAGCATCAACTGCAATTGAGTTAAACTTAAGTTCTTTATACGATCCATCGGTAAATCACAAGGTCTTTGCCTATGTTCTGCCCAAAGTGAGTCAACAAATGCCAGACAGACGTATATCAGCTGTTAAATGGCCACATTTAAAAAATTTGCGTCTAGCCGACCATAATTATTTTATTCCCCAAGGTGTAGATGTCTCACTGGGAAACGACTTTTACGATGATCTGACGTTAGGTGAAGTTTATCGAGGTCCAACGGGATCACCTCTAGCACAAAATACACATTTGGGTTATATCGTTTCCGGAAAGATTCACCTATATCATCATACGCAGTGAGGATATCCACGAATGATGCAATTGAGGAGCTCGACAACATATTACTCAAATTTTGGGAGCTAGGGCAATTTGATTAGGAGTCTCCAAGCTTCTCACCAGAGGAGAGGTGCTGTGAGGACTTCTATGTCAAAACACCCTGTTATAAATGAAACGTCATCAATTACGAACGTTCGAGTTGTATTCGACGGCTCAAGCAAAACTAGCAATGGGAGGTCGCTAAATGACATTTTGGCAATTGGACCAAAATTACATATGCAGCTGCCTGGAATTATCCTCAATTGGCGTGGTCTAAGAGTTGTGTTCACGGCGGATGTAGAACAAATGTATAGGTGTATTAATATGCCAAAGGACGATGCCCAATATCAGCGTATACTGTGGAAATCTGATAAGATC